>JAQPZY010000989.1:702500-912509 GCA_029931535.1 Margaritifera margaritifera
CAATCTCAGTAGGATCAACACTTTGATCCACACAAGGCTTGTCAGTTACAAGTAGATTAACCACGACCTTATCTCCAGCTAGGTCATTGCCTACCGGTAGTAACAAATGGATATCTTCTATAGGTAAACAAGTCACTGCTCCAACAGTCACAGGTCCGGAAACTAAGTCTGATGCCAAATTGACACAGTGGAGAGGAACATTTACAAGGCCGCACTCTACTCCCTGAATAAGTACACTTTCACTAGAAGAAGACTTCTCAGACAAAGGCAAAATACATGATAACAAAAGACTCTGAGAAGCTCCTGTATCCCTTAATATTTTAATAGGGATAGGTTTGGTAGAATCACCAATAAGTGATATAGAACCTTTTGACATGAATGGTGCATCAGTCTCCAAAATAGAATCAGACTGGGGTTTGTTTGACCCAACAATTGTATTGCCTGAAGCAATCAGAAATGACGTGCCCTTTCTTTTTATAATAAGTGCACGTAGGAAGAGATAAGGATTTCTGATCAGTCTTATCAGATGTTTGACTCCTAACAGTTGTGCTGTTTTGAAATTTAAAAGTACCCCTTTTGAGACTGAGATGATTTCTTCCCAGAATACTGCTGGGAGGAAGACTTATTGACAAATTCAATTTTGTGAGTGAAGGAATAATCATCAGCCATGCGAGCAGCATTTTTTTTTAAAGTTTCCACTTTTTGCTCAACAAGATAGGTCTTTACATCACTACGGATGCACCTCTTGAACTCTTCAATTAATACGAACCGTTTGAGGTTATCGTAATCTTTATCAGCATTCTTGGCTGAGCACCACCTATCAAATAGTTGTTCTTTTTCCCTTGCAAATTCGACATGAGTTTTTCCAGTTTCTTTTCTACTATCCTAAACTTTTGTCGATATGCCTTAGGTACCAACTCATAACCCTTCACGATGTACTCCTTAACCACATCATAATCAGTACTTTGTTGTACCGACAATGAAGTGTAGACTTTACGAGCTTTGCCAATAAGTATTCTTTGTAGTAACAAAGTCCAATGCTCTCTGGGCCATTTCAAGTTTTCAGCAATTTTCTGAAAATGAAGAAAGTATTTATCTACTTCTTTTGCTTGAGTACTAACCTAATATATCCGGTAAGATCAAAACATGAACTAGTGTGTAAAGGAGGGGGTTTACTCGCTTGTCAGTTCTAATTCGTTTTATTTATATTGCATTTCCCTTTTTTCTCTTCGCATCTGTCTTTTCTCTTTCCTTTTCTCTCTCTCTCTCTACCTCGCAGCATGTGCATTTCCCTTTCCTCTCTCACCCTCTGCATCTGCATTTCCCTTTCTTCTTTTTCTCTCTCTGATCTGCGTTTTCCTTTCCATCATTCCCCCCTTCTCTCTCAATCTGCCTCCTCTCTCTCTCTCTCTCTCTCTCTCTCTCTCTCTCTCTGCCTCTCCTCTTTTTCTCTCTCTCTATGCCCCTCCTTTTTTTTCTCTCTCTCTCTGCATCTGATTTATATTTCCCTTTCCTCTTTCTGAAGCTGAAGCTTTCTTAACTCTAATTCCATCTGGGGTTTTTAGCTGTAATTCCCTTAATTTCCAATCAAAACCAGATACAGACTTATCAATTAAACCCAAAGCACTACCATCCAAAATTTCCTTTTCTACCAAATATGGAATTAAAATATTCTTTATCTCTGGCTTTGTCAAAGACGCTTTCGTCTCAGAAAGATCATAATGTCTGGCAAACTCAAGCAACAAAAGTTAAGTATGTATTTTCAAATAACCATACAACTTACAATCATAAACAAAAGTTAAGTATATAAACATCATACATAACAATGCACCAAAAGTATGAGGGTAGTTCCATCAGCGCGTGTGGCATGGATGACTATTAATGTCAGGGTAGTTCCCTCAGCGTATGTGGCATTAATGACTATTAGTGTCGGGGAAGTTTTTCCTCAGCGTATGTGGCATGGATGACTATTAGCATCAGAGTAGTTCTCTCAGCGTATGTGGCATGGATGACTGTTAGTGTCGTGGTATATTCAGCGTATGTGGCATGGATGACTATTAGTGTTAGGGTAGTTCCCTCAGCGTATGTGACATGGATGACTATTAGTTGTTCAATTCTTGATGTATAAATGGTTCCACATCCACTATATAAAACTGTCAATATCTTAGGGCTGATATGACTGACTTTCACAAAAACGATCAATATCTGGTTACATTGCCTTTTCATAACTTACTTTCTCAGAAATCCTAGATAATATTTGGCTTTTTATTGTATTTTACGATAAGAAAGAATAATTGCAGTTCATTTAGAAAACAAAGCGGGCTTACAGTTTACACAGGAAGAAATTATGAGCGATAATGAATCACATGAATATACAAGGACATTGCATCATGGAATTTTTGAAGAGCCATAAATTTGTATTATAACAGTTAGAAATTGTTTTTAGAGCCCAAGATTTACACAAATATAATTATCGAAGGAACCGGTATCAGAATACACTGTTGGGATTACATCAAAGAATTGCTTTTATTCAAGGTCAATATACTTTGTACCCATTCATCTAATAGTTCCCCGTACATCTCTGTCTATATCAATAAATTTAAATTGTGATCCAATGATTATAGAGCAACGACATTATCATATATTGTCTGTGCAGATAAAAGGGTTATTAACCTAAACTCCACATTGTCTAGATTTTAAGGATAGGATGTGATCTTCAATTTAATTTTGATTAGTAAATCAACTTGGCATTTCTGACTAAACAATGGAGAAAAAATCTCGAATTGTTTATTGTAGTGATTATTATCAAAAGGAAATCACGTCCTGATAACGCATTACATATTTTTATCACGGAAGAATAATGTAGTCTGTTGAGACATCTCTTAAACAGGTACCCAAATGCACAATCGAAGCTCGAATTAATTACCGACCAGAAAATGAAAGCATGAAAGATCAATTTCGATATCGTATGTGTCTTTGTCACCTTCATCAGATTAAATTGTTATATTTATAAACAAAATATTCATACAATAAGGAGTTTCCCTAAATACACACTTGAATGAAAGGAAATGAAAAAAAATTGCATTCATATTTCTTCTGGGTTAGAGGGAAGGGGAGGGGGAGGGGTGTGGTTAGAGTGTGAATGAATAGGCATTTTTAGGCCTGTGATTTAATTTTTTTTTTACATCTCAAGGTTTTTTTTTTCTTAATTAAATCACTGTGTAGGTTCAATGAAAATATAAACATGTATCCATATTATGGAACTGCACAAACAGACGTGTTTAATGGAATTGTAACATAAAATGACCGACCAAAAACAACAGAAAACAAAGATCAACAACAAAAGTTATGTAAGTTCTGTATTATAAACACAAAAAATACAAAAATTTCACTCAGAACGTCTTGAGCGTCAGTGGTTTACTAAACCTGACTTTGATCTTCCATTAATGATCTAATAAGAGAAAGATTATGTGCTATGCGCAAAGTCGTTGTGATACAAAACTTGTCGCGTTAATTTGCATTTTTTTTGTTTTTAAAATTATGGGTAATTTGGTATATGACTTGCTTTTCTCTATCTTGAGTGATGAATAAAGATCACATGGCAACAACATACCAATAAAATAAATAAATAAATTATAAATATTTGCCAGCTGAAGATAGATGACTATATATATATATATATATATATATATATATATATATATATATATATATATACATCAAAGTGGCACGCATTACGGCGAGTTGTGCTAATTTCTGATTTGCATAATTACGGAAGTAGACAACTTTTTAGATACATATAAAGTTATGAGCACGTAAAGCAAGAGTAACGCATTGAGACTGTTAGTGTCCATGGAAAATAGAGTCTCCACCCTATCAAAGACTTATTTGAATATGAACAAGTTCTTTTTGTAATGCATCTGAGTCGAATCTTTTGATATGCATTCGTACGTGCTGGTCTACTTGTTGTCAACATTTATAGCCATTTTAATACTTTTTACGTTTGACCGTCCTAGATTATTAAATAAAAAATGTTGAAGCAGTCACTGATGTAAACGTTGCACGACAGGGCTGTTTTATGGTCTTTTAATGTTTTTCGTACAAATAAACCATTAGAATATCTATTTCTGCTATTTGTGGTCTCGTTAGTATCCAATTACCAATTAAAAATATTACTAACTTTGCAGTTTATTCAAATCAATTACCAAATGCATGCATCAATAGAGTACATTCAGCACAAGTATTTCTTAACTACACAAAGTACCTTTCCACAAAGCGATATATTCTCTTCAATTCTGAGATATAAAACAGAAAGCGTTTGTACGCTTTCATAGGCATATCAATAAAACTTAACCTTACATTTGTAATAGCAGCTGAGAATATTGTCGTGCGCTGACTGGTTTACAAATATCACATAAAATTTCCACGCAAACGTCTGACTTAAATTTGCCTCATAAAATAAACGGAAAACCAATAGCAGAGACAAAGCATACAGAGCAGAGCTGACGTACATTGTGTGACATTAAGTGCATACAGTGTCATGGAGATTTGTTGCAATACGGTAGTTCTAAAAAACGCTTCGTTCTATCAGGTAAACATATATTGTTTGTTTTAAGTGATTTGTTTCTCCAGGCTGAACATATTTTCTTAACCTTACATTTGTAATAGCAGCCCTGTCGTGCAATTGCAAGAATTCAGTGGCTTTGCAGACTGGCTTCGCTGGCCGCCGCCGTACCTTCGGCAGGCAATTTGCACAAAGAAAAAGCAATAGTGCTGTTAAAAAAAAACATGATAGTGATAATGATCACGATAAGAGGGAAGAGGAAAGGAGGAGGAGGTGGTGGATATAGACCCAATAGGTAGCGGTTGTTACCTCCCTTTTGGATTTACTTCCCATGATGTTACCCACAATTCATTTTATTTTCGGGTAGCACAATTCAATAACGAATACAGTATTAATATCCATTTAACTGTTACGCAAATCAATATATAGGAACATAAAATATATCAACATTGGCAAGGCCATGCATAAAGTCTATCAGCCGCATCTACTACAATTTCAGATTCTCCTTTCTATTAAAAGAAATTTTGGAGAACTTTCAAACTTCATATCTAATATGGCCAATGCTTACAAAAACTTTAGCTTAGGAAAAGCTTGAATAAATTCACTTATTCATATAAGCACTTTGTTTTGACATAAATTAATATAAAAAACTAATTATATTATAATAATAATAATAATCACAATAATAATGATTATGATTAATATATTTATAATGATCATCACTTGTAATAATAATAATAATCATCATCACCATCATCATCATCATCAGCGTCATCATTATCATCATCATTATTTTATTATTATTATTATTATTATTATTATTATTATTATTATCAGCTATTATATATATATATATATACATATATATATATGTATATATATATATATAATAGCTGATAATAATAATAATAATAATAATAATTATAATAATAATAATAATGTATTATTATTAAAATTGTTATCATTATTATTATTATTATTATTATTATTATTATTATTATTATTATTTACTTGGTTATGATACATGCATTGGTCATTATTATATTGATTTGATTGTTTATATCCCAGATAGCACATGGTCGGCGTTGGGTATATGACGTTGGGCCAACGATCAGACCATTCTTCTATTGCCCACATTAGAAAAGCACTAGCTTGGCCAATGTTGTTCAGCGGTTATAATTCCGATGTTGGAAAAACAATAGCCGAGGTGGTCCGAATAGATTGGGGGTCCGGATAAATTTCCGGCGAACAAAATGTATGATTTTTTTGTTTTCTGTAAATTACTGCGCCGACATACATCTGAGGCATATTATTGTCTCACAGAAATAACCGAGGTTGTTCCGAATGCGTAAATAAGCTCGATTTATGATAGCTACTCTTCACTTTTGGAAAACTGTTTTAACATGCTCAGGTGTCGGAAGATAGGACTCGAGAGTGTATCCCCAGTTTTAAAAAATATCAGTATATTTATAATGGACAATAGTACCGTAAATAAGATCACAATCTCCCCAGTTTTAAAAAATATCATCAGTATATTTATAATGGACAATAGAACCGTAAATAAGATCACAATGTCCCCAGTTTTAAAAAAATATCATCAGTATATTTATAATGGACAATAGTACCGTAAATAAGATCACAATGTCCCCAGTTTTAAAAAATATCATCAGTATATTTACAATGGACAATAGTACCGTAAATAAGATCACAATGTCAAAATTAACAAGTGGGCCACCGATCAATCTGACACGACACATGGCGTACAGGCTAATGGAGATATATTTGTACAGCTTATTACAATATTTCCAAATATACGTAATGGTTAGCATGGATTGAATGTTTAGGATCCTTTCATTCATAATTGTCAGCACTTGCGCTTCAGTGAATCCGATTCTTTCATCGATCTAAGTCGTGTGCCTCAGACAAAATACAATTTCCTTTACATGTTTATTGAATTCTGACCAATGTGAAATTTAATGTTTGTAAATGAATTAAACATTTATAGTAATGAAAACGAAGCCGACACGTAGATACATTTGCAAGAAAGCACGTATTTATGTCTGAAAATCATATATATTTAAATGTGTTTCAATCCAATCGTATGACCTATAAATAGCCACAGAAAGCTAACTATTTACAACTATTTCAAAATATAAATCAAGTTCTTGCTGAATAAGGCATTGCTACATGGCATAATTAAAAAAAATTGTACATCAACTGTTTGGAAATATTTCAGAGTAATTGAATCTAGTTGAAAGCTGTCATAAAAGTTCTCAATTTCAGTTCATCTCTTGCAGGAAAATTGGGCAGGCTGCTAAATAAAAAAATAAAAAAAGAACTAAAAACCAACAATACAATTGTAGTTTGATATAAATCATTACAGCTTGGGGGGGGGGGGGGCCAAAACGAAGAAAATATTTTTTATTCCATTAGCAAACCGAAAACTGATGTCTCTCTTACACAGAGACGAAGGTAAGAACTGTAAAAGAAAAATCAATCTTCCCATATATTTTTATTCAACAAAAAAAATAAAAAAGAATTTCCTTTTTGTTTATGTGAATTGATTCCACCAGTTACTCGAACAACTCGAGATTAATCAACTCTATACAGTGTCTTCATAAACAAGTCAGTTTTTAATTACATCTGCCTTTGTCAGATGATGATGGGCAAACAGGAGCTAACCACGCCCGAATAGATTTACGTAACCATATCCTAGCTGCTATACCTGCATACGGACAAACACTTGCGTTGGCTTACAGAGAAAAAAGTGTGACTTTGTGTTCGACTTTCGTGCCTTGTTTTTCACCAATCAATACAACTTAATTTTCAGTAAATATTCTCATACAAAACCCACTCGAAGGTGTTGTTAACAGCATCTACAATAGACATAAACTAGTATCCCTTGTAGATTGTTTGACAGTTTATTGAGGTTTCAAACGTTTTGAACCCTAATTAATAATATGAAAACACTCGTAAAATAATTATTTAAGAAAACATGTGACCGGACAACCGTGTACGGCGGTCTGGGCAAGACCTAGAAACACATGTATTATAAACAAGCAGGTCCTGACGAATAATTGTCAGCTATTATCCAAACCTGTAATAGACGCAAATATGTAGTATTTAAATATGTAGAAGATAGTGAAACTGTTGTCAGTGGTACTTACTGATCATTTATTAATATTGTTGCTGTGTACTGCATATTTAAATAAACATTTGAATCCAATGAATCATAAGATTACGAGATCAAATGTCCTGTATTTTTCCACACATTCGCAAGTCAAGTAAACTTTAAACACCCCCCTCCAAAAAAAAAAAAAGACCCGAAGGTTACCGGTAAATTTTCGATACGAATTTTTTAATTAACACTTGTCTCGCATATGTTATCTCTTCAGTTCATAATTAAGTAGCAAAAAAAATGAGAACCCTTATAACGTTTTTAATGTTGTTGCCGTGCTGTCCAAATACTGCACAATTTACATTTAGACGGTACACCACAGGTAAGTCAAATGTTTTCTTCAGTGTGTAATTTTCAAGGGGTTAGTCTAATGAAGAAAATGTGCATCAGCATACGACAGTTTGTAAGTAGCGAACTCAAATCTTTCTTATCAAGATAGTAATTTTCCTTGCCCAGTCTAATCAATGAAAATCACTCTGGTGAATCAAGAAAAATACCTCTCGCCAATACAGACTGACCCTCGAAAAGGACGTAATATAGTCCAGATGTTTCTGTGATCTCCTAATAACACTAATGAGTCTACACAGGGAAAACCACCCGAGAGAATTAATGAAATGTAACTCTCAACAATACAGACCGGCCTTCGTATTTGACCGTAAACGGTACAGATACTTATACAATCTCAGAAAAGCAATCTGTACAAAGGAAATCACTCTTCTAAATATTTCTTGGACAGGTCATTTGTGTATTTGTGAACAAAATAATTAAATGTATCGATGATATGCATTATGGGACCAAAAAACAGATATGAAATCTCGATGTGCAGTTTCAAATAGTTCACACATATTGAAATGTTTTTACTGCAAACAGCGCTGGTTCTAAAAACCATCACACGTTTTCTGTTAAAAACGAACATTAAATATTTTCTTACAGATGTTTTGAAGAACTACATTGAACAAATATATACTTAACCACGTATTAAATAGTACTAGAGCCTTCCGGAGTCTCAAATAAAACAAAATATGTGCATAACATTCATCTCTGATGGTGCTATCGTGGATTCCTATTGCATTCAAAATATCGTTTATTAACCATCTTTTGATCTTCCAGTAATTTATCTCCTAATGTGAGATAGTGTCACACCAAACCGTCAATGTTTTCAAGTACAAATTACCTTTGCAGACATCGCTTATAAAACACGAATTTACGGCTACTATGGTATGCTGTCCAGCAAATAAATAGAAAGGTGCAAAAATAGTATGCTACTCCTCTTTTTGTGTCTATGTGCGCATGTGCATCCGTTTGTGTTTTTATTTTTACCATATATATCGACTAAACAAACAGTCGATATTTATAATTGTTTTAGGTAGTCGGCATCTTTTAAGTCAGATACCATGCCTTCGTTATAGTAAATTAAACGAAGCATAGATTTGAACTTTATTCTAATAATTGTTAAGTTCATCGGGGTGTTACTTTTCGGTCAAATTTTATTAGATATATTACAGATGACTTTACCATAACCGCTGTGTTATTAAAGCTTGACTGAGGAAATAAAAGGGGGTGGGGGTAGATTTACACATAATTGATTGCGTGAAATGGAAACATTGAGAGTCTGGAATTCCGCAAAATATATTTTTACTTATCTTGTCTTTGATATAACCATTGTGCAGATCTCTATGGAAGGTCATCTAAATACGGCATTTCTCAAAATAAATCCATATATAAAAGAAAGGTTTAAATTGGACGCTGTCTTCGAGTATCCATGGATACCAAAAATCTGAGGTATGGGCTTTATAAACAATCCTAATACCAATTATTATAACTATCATAGCTCTGAAGGTATTGTTTATGTTATGTCGCTAATAGCCTGCTGCAAGCTGATTGGGTAATGGTCGTGTCAATCACTAACTCTCCAAAGGGTCAATTTGCTGGGTTGTTTTTACAAATGAACCGTACAAATGCCGGTGTCATCAGGACTTTCATCATCAATTTTACTGCTTCTTTTGTCAAGACAACCAAAAACTATCAAAACACCACTTTCACATTTACTTTATGCTTCTATATATTAATAATGATTATCATTGTTATTACTTTTTCAGCAATACCTACTAATACAACTGCATGCATATGCATCTTGTATTGTAATTACGTCTATACTCTTAAGACATCTTCGTCAGAGTTTGATAAGACAAAACACGAGGTTATTGTCTAATTATATGTGAATTATGCCATGGACTACAACATAAACATAGCAAACCATAGGAAGAATTATTTAAAACAATATATGTCCATTGGAAAGCAATAAAAAAAGGAAGTTCATGCCGAATTACACCTGTAGGAGATTTCTGAGGCATTATGCTGATTGGTAGTGTGAAACAGAGTTCCTCTTTCGTTCTTTCTTTCTTTCTTTCTTTCTTATAGAAACTACCCCTAACAGTAAGTTTCATATACGAGTTTTATTCAGAAATTGGAGAGCTCTGAAATGTGGGTAGCCTTTGCTAGGTTTGTTCATGAGACAGGAGCACTTTTGAGACTGACGTATGAGACTGACTTTATGGGCCAAAATCCTTTTGACTCCCGTGTGGTAAGATTGGGACATACATTTTTCATAATGTAAGCTCTGCCTAAATTAAATGTCATTAAGTGTGATAATGACAGACATATATATTTAGAGAAACTTTGGAGTCGCGTGGTATATCTATAGGCAAGCAATGGGAATAAAGGGAGTTCTGTCAGAGAAACTTTGGGGCGCGTGGTATATCGATAGGTAAGCAATGGGAATAAAGGGAGTTCTGTCAGAGAAACTTTGGGGCGCGTGGTATATCGATAGGTAAGCAATGGGAATAAAGGGAGTTCTGTCAGAGAAACTTTGGGGTGTGTGGTATATCTGAAGGCAATCAATGGGAATAAAGGGAGTTCTGTCAGAGAAACTTTGGGGTCGTGTGGTATATCTGACGGCAATCAATTGGAATAAATGGAATTTTCTTGATAAATCGGGGTGAATATATACCTTGGTAATACCATCAAACAAGAAATAGATTTTTTACCAGTTTTTTAAACTCCTCTGAAAGACGACAATTCTACGTCCTTAAATGTCCCACCTTCTGATCCAATTTTAAATGGACGTATATCAATATTTGAAGTTAAATAGGTAACTGATACACCAAATATATATATATATATATATATATATATATATATATATATATATATATTGGATACAGGTCTTGTTCCGACAATATGAGTAACAACGAGCACCACTAACAATGACCCTGGCTCTTGTAGGTACAAAATGTATACTTTCGTTTTAATAGGTACAAAATGTATACTTTCGTTTTAATAGGTACAAAATGTATACTTTCGTTTTAATAGGTACAAAATGTATACTTTCGTTTTAAATGATAGACTTATACAATAGTCTGAAAATAAGACTAAGCTCGTTGATGAACAAAATGAACAAAGACAATAAAAATCTTGGAAGGCTAGTCATCAATTATTAAGGATCTACATTTGTTTTTGTTTTGTTTTTTTGTTGTTTTTTTTTCTTCTTTCTTTTTTTGCTGTTTTGTTTTTGGCGGGGGTGTTGGCAATTAAAAGACAACGAAAATTAACTTATATTCGAAATTATATCAAATGATTTTTGTTAAATGAAACAAAAATTGGTGTCAGACCACAAATAGTTGTTTATTTGTATCTCACTGGTTGAAATGATTAATACTAATCCGCATATATATCTTGCTTTCATTTCGTTTCTTTTATTTTGTTTGCATAAAACAATCTCTTTTGCCTAAACTTTGTAGCATTCCATAGACGTGTGAAATTAAAAACAAACGCAATTGTTTTGTTTGTTTCTTCTTGTGTTTTTATTAGATGAACTAATTAGGATTATTATAGCAACAGTATGATGCCTGAGAGATTGTGCCGTTTTTCAATTAAACCAGTATTATTGTGAATAATTAAAGGTGTACTTTTGTAAAACCCAATAAATCAATCACAGTATGGCCATTTTCTTAACGAAGGTTTTGACCTCAAGGTTCATGTTTTTCCTTGAATGAATAACAAAATCAGATGCATGATAACTTCGTGCGTTTCGTTTGAATATTGCAATTTACACATAACTGCGTATGGACACATAACTACAGGATCTGAATTTCGATAATAACAGGTCACCTCCATCTTTACTCCGCATTAGAGATATTAATGACCGTTTGAAATTACAAAATAAAAGACTTATTTCTGACACTATGACGGCTTAGCCTACAATTATTGGGTCTTGCTTTGTTTTGATATGTCATCTTGTTTCACCAGCAGAATGAGAATGCACAAATTTGTAACGGAATAGGGGTAACATTTGCACCCCTGGACCTCAGTCCTCGGTTGGATATTGTATGTTTTACTCCATAATCTTTATGGCGTCAAATTTTAAGAGCGATTCTATGACGAGGGGTTTGTATGAACATAATTGCATGCCATCGAAACAAAACTTCTTTGAGTTTGTTAAATTTCTTTCAATTATTTCCTTTTACAATTAAAATGTTACGCAATGATACGCTTGCAAACAATGCGATTCATCACGATCGTTTTGATCACGCAAAACAGTAGACGATAGAAAGACTAAGCCGCACGGGAACCATAAAGAACAGACCATTGTATTGACAGGTGTTATATCAGTCGTGTTTAATAAAATAAGTCAACCCTACGCAACCTCTACTCCACAAACAAGACAAGTCAACCCTACGTAACCTCTACTCCACAAACAAGACAAGTTAACCCTACATAACATCTACTCCACAAACAAGACAGGTCAACTCAACCCTACGTAACCTCTACTCCACAAACAAGACAAGTCAACACTACGTAACCTCTACTCCACAAACAAGACAAGTCAACCCTACGTAACCTCTACTCCACAAACAAGACAAGTCAACCCGACGTAACCTCTACTCAACAAAGTAGAAAAGTCCACTTTGCGTAACCTCTACTCAACAAACAAGGTCAGTCCACCTTGCGTAACTTCTGCTCCGTAAAAGAAGACAAGTCCACATTGTGTAACCTTTACTCCACAAACAAGAAAAGTCCATCTTGCGTAACCTCTACTCCACAAGCAAGATGTGGCCACTTGCCTCCGACATCTCAGCTTCTCAACGAAGAAAGGTCGCGACCAATTCGTCGTAATTATTCTCCATCCATACACCTTGCACATTTTAACTTCACAGCAGTACATACAATATTAGGAATAAATAAAGAAAACAAATCTAATTACATTTTCTTTTCATTTGATTTTACTTTTAGGAAAAAATTACATATTTAAATTACATGCTCACAATAAAGTACCAAACTTGGAAACATTTAAAAAAGAAATATCACATATGTACATATTAGAAAAGTATACAGTCTACAAAAATTGTGACTGGGAGAAATTCAGTCATAAATGGGAAGCAATATTGAGGTATAATTAATGTGTCGTTTTTGGTATGAATCATTTGCAAGCTAATTTAATGTGTAAAAACATAATACATATATTATCATAGGAGTGTCTTCAGTTTTGAATGAAATCTTTCAGGAATTAATGTATTTGACAAGAATATATACATGTATGCGCTATAAAGTGACAAAACATATATAATTTTAGAAAGTCATTTTTTTCTTGAAAATTTGAGGATTTCACATTGAATAAAGATGATATAATTTTTTGTTTTGAATGACTGATCTGATAAAAATTATTAGAAATGGATATTCAATAAGCATATAAAGCCGAAAAACAAGTAAGAACGTCAAATAAATTTCAACACATCAACAACAAAGTAAAAAACTAATAAATGACATCAATATCTGCAACATCATAATCAGTTTCTTCTGACGCTTAAGATTTCAACGAATAACACGAATTTTTTAAAACTGTCCTTCATCTGCATAAAATCTAATATGTATTGTAGCACTTTCTAATCGGGACATTACCTTCTGTGGACCTGTAAGTGTCTTTTCGCGGCTAGAAGCATCATCTCACAAAAAATATTAAGTTCTACGTTTACAAGCAAAACTTATAACTAACGTAAGTCTACGTTTTTAAGTGCGTTACACAAAGCGATTATAAACCTCTGACTTCAAATTACGACCGAACGTTGGTAGTAACAGCTTTTTGGCACTGAAGGTACAAAATATAATAACTAATGATCGGGGACATATCCGGTTGAATGGGCACCTGTTTTCACACGCGCTGGTTGTCAGCTTTTTTGACAAATTATCAAGCCATTAACTTAAAATAGAAGATCAACGCTTGAAAGGAAATATAAATTAAGGATTAGCGCAGCAATTAGAATGTTGATGGAACTAAGCGGCATTCGGTATTAGGCACAAACTTTTTATCGTGATCAACCTTGGCAAATCAATGTGTTGTGATGTTGCTTAGTGCCGTGATGAACCTTGCCAAATCAGTGTTATGATGTTCCTTAGTGCCGTGATCAACCTTGCCAAATCAATGTGTTATGATGTTGCCTAGTGCGTGATCAACCTTGCCAAATCAATGCGTTATGATGTTGTTTAGTGCCGTGATCAACCTTGCCAAATCAATGTGTTATAATGTTGCTTAGTGCCGTGATCAGCCTTGCCAAATCAATGTTATAATGTTGCTTAGTGCCGTGATCAGCCTTGCCAAATCAATGTGTTATACTGTTGCTTAGTGCCGTGATCAACCTTGTCAAATGAATGTGTTATAATGTTGCTTAGTACCGTGATCAACCTTGCCAAATCAATGTGTTATAATGTAGCTTAGTGCTGTGATCAACAATGCCAAATCAATGTGTTATAATGTTGCTTAGTGCCGTAATCAACCTTGCCAAATAAATGTGTTATAATGTTGCTTAGTGCCGTAATCAGCCTTGCCAAATCAATGCGTTATGATGTTGCTTAGTGCCTTAATCAGCCTTGCCAAATCAATGTGTTATGATGTTGCTTAGTGCCGTGAGTTAAATTTTACCTCTGCACTGAATGTTTTGACGCACATTTTTATTTACAGATTGAGAGTTACAAAATTACCAGTAGATAAATCAAAGTGGTTAGATCATGAAATAGAACATTGTGTAAAATCGTTGTTAAATTAAATTAACAAAATATATATATCTCTCTCCCTCCCTCCCTCCCTCCCTCCCTCTCTCTCTCTCTCTCTCTCTCTCTCTCTCTCCCTCTCTCTCTCCCTCCCCCCCCTCTCTCTCTCTCTGTATTGTTGGAATTTCATTATTACTTGAATAAATTATACTCGCAAAATTACTTTTCAGCAACTTTAGAAGACATTAATACAACTTGTAATCAGAGTCCATGTTATTCCCATTGAAATTACTGCAGTGAATCATTTCGAGGGGCTTCAACCAAAGCCCCTTTTTCCAGTCAAAATAGTACACTTTTCAATGAAAAACTAGCTGGGACTAAAAAGTATATTAGTCATCGATACTAGGAAGCACATCTAGGTTAGACAAAATATTAACAACAACAACAAGTATTACTACTACTACTACTACTACTACACTAACAACAATTCAGCTAGCTGTTATTATTTATATTGTGAGCATATATCACACAAGTACTATTATTTCAATCAACATGAAATAAATTAGAACCTTCTAATTTTTAATAAAATTGTTGTACAAATTATTTGTGGTTATAATACATTTTGAGCACCTGACAAAGATTTAAAGATAAAAACATTAGATATTTTCTAATTCATAATATAAGTAAAATATGATGTTTTGTTAGAAATAACAGCGAACTAGGGACTAATTAACCCAGCTAAAACTTGATTTTTTTAAAAATTATTTTATTTTGATGCTTGGTCACTTTTGTTTTATTTGCGTGTATGCTCATTTTCAAGACCATTAAAATTTGGTTTGATATTTAGATAGAAAAATCACATATAATATCCAAATATTGAAACTTAACTTATTAAAATATAAATGCGCTTTTGCTATCCACTACAACTGTTTGCAATCCACTACCACTGGTCAATCCACTACCACTGGTTGATATATATATATTCACATATAATATCCAAATATTGAAACTTAACTTATTAAAATATAAGTGCGCTTTTGCTATCCACTACAACTGTTTGCAATCCACTACCACTGGTCAATCCACTACCACTGGTTGATATATATATATATATATATATATATATATATATATATATATATATATATATATATATATATATATATATTCTTATTTTGACTATATACATAAATCAATTACCCATCCTTTTGACTATATACATAAACAATTACAATAAATGACAAAAACACACCTGACGTAAGAATGATCCTTTAAGCTCTTGGAATATATGCAGGTACATACATGACCATGTATGCTTTTATTTTCATACAATAAAGACAAACCAATGCGCATTATCGCCATATATGAGCTTAAGAAAGAATGAAAGAAGTATATAGTTTCAGAACCATACATTTATTGATCAGGAAGATTCCCCATTTCCGACTCTAAAAATTGGCCCAAAAGGTGAGAAAAACTGGAAATCTCTCTGAAGCTAAATAAGAATATATATATATATATATATATATATATATATATATATATATATATATATATATATATATATTGCCCGCGCGCGAATGTAGCGGGTGCTTTCCTACGTAAATCAACGTCGACGATGAATTAATTGCGATTCACGTCTGCGTTTTAAATAAACGCGATTAACATATAAGGCAAGAAAAGATAGAAAGCAATTATGATGACTTAAAGACAGGCCCGCCAACAGAAATTTCGAGCCCCTGTGCAGAGCAGTCATGGACCCCAAAACTAGTTTTTGTATATAAAACCACTGTACAGTTTTGCATATAAAACCTTCAGTAATCTACCATAATTTAGACTCTTGCAAGGAACAAATTTTAATATTTACTGCAAAGATTCGTTTTTTTTTTCAACTGAGTTGATGGCGGGCCCTTAGAAATCGTCGGGCCCCTGGGTAATTGCCTCACCCCCCCCACCCCCACCCCTTCTCAGCGGGCCTGCCTTAAGCATATTTTTTATTGTTTGTGATGATATGTCGAGGACGTTAAAAAAACGAAACACCAAGTGTTTCAGTTTTTGATATTCCCATGACTTTGGGTATTTCGGTCTTGTTTTGTCTTGTTTGTTTCTATATTTTTTTAGAGGGGAAGGGTCATGGCGGGAGGGGTGCGTTTAATTTGTAAAATTTCAGAATTCCTCTGTCAGTTAAAATTTAAAGGCTTCTTTTAAATAAATCATTATATTTCATTTAAATTAAAGGAACAGTTGGATTATTGCAACAGCTTCCTGCATGATGGCTTTTCAGAAATAGACACAATGAAATATAGTGCAAATAGACTTTGTAACAAAAATATTTTTTTTTTATTACTTGTAGTCTGATTTAACCATTTAAAGATTTATGTGGAAATAATGTTTGTTTATAGTATTAAGGGAATAGGGAAGTGTTTGCGGAGTCACCTTTTTTTATTCATTCTTTTTCGGGTCAGGCGTATATATAATCGGAACCCGTAATCAGTACCTTATTGGCGGACACGTGTAGTGACATTCTTGTGTGTATTCCTTCCTTATCATGACAAACCTATAAAAACCAGAGAAATGTATATGAAAACTGTCAGTAATCAATTAATAAATACCAACAAATAAAAGTCATTATCTGATTTTAGAAAGAAAAAAATATTTGCAATTTAAATTGCCTTTATATCTCTAACATATGGAAACAGAGGGTTGTTATTTTTGTTGTTGTTGTTGTTGTTGTTGTTGCTTGTCCTAGAGTTTGAAGATGACCATGACACTAATTGGTTTGGTTTCTGTGAGTACGTGAGTGGCTGATCAGGCCAATTTGCGCTCTGAACTGTCTGTGGCACACTTGACAGGAGATGCCGCTTGGGTTTGCTTGATCAATAGAGGAAGTGCTGCAGTTCTGAGATTTACGCTGATCACGCTTCTGCACTGGCTCTTCAATTCTCCTCCGTTCAAAGTCTGTAGCTCCAGTATGGATGAGAACCCAAAAGGTGAAGCGATCCTGTGTGAGATCTTCCCAAGACTCAGGGTCAATGTTGAAGTGTTTCAATGATTACATGAGGAAATCTTTGAAGCGTTTCTTCTGACCACCCTGAGGTCGCTTTCCCTCCTTCAGCTCGCCGTAGAAGATCTTCTTTGGTAGTCACTCTTCTAACATCCTGGTGGAGTGGCCTGCCCATCTCAACTGTGATTTCATCAGCAGAGTGTGGATGCTTGGAATGCCTGCCCGTGTGAGAACCTCAGTGTCTAGGACTCTGTCCTGCCATCTTATCTTCATCAGTTTCCTCAGGCAGCCCAAGTGAAAATGGTTCAGCTTCTTGGCATGGCGTCTGTACAACGTCCAGGTTTCGCAAGCATACAGCAGGGTCGGCAACACAATGGCTTTGTAGACCTTAAGTTTTGTTTGTAGACTGATGCCTCTGCGCTTCCACATATTTGCATGTAGTCTGCCAAAGGCCACACTTCCTTTAGCAATTCTGGCGTTGGTTTCATCATTGATGTGGACTGCACATGACAGTGTACTACAGAAATAGGTGAACTTGTCCACTGCCATGATGGTTTGTCCATTTACTTTGACGGTAGGCTCTACGTAAGGCTTTCCTGGTGCAGGTTGATGCATCACCTCTGTCTTCTTGATTCTGATTGTGAGACCGAAATTGCCACAAGCTGAAGAGAAATGGTCCATACTGTGTTGCATGTCAGACTCAGACTTGGCATTCAGTGAACAGTCATTATTTAACATCTAGTTCGTGTTATATCATCTAAACAGAGGGTTAGCCATCCATGCATGGCTGTGTGTTAATGGGGTTAGTCATATTGCTTATACTGTAGTTAAGGAAAGATACGGGTTAGCCATGCATGCATGACTAACTCTATTGGCAACGGCTGTATTGATAAACAAGACAAAACATTTAAAGGTATTTTTTATTATAATTTTAGAATTTAAAAAATAGTTTGTTAGATGTTTCATGAGTCAACATAACACCGTGCATCATATTGTCTCATTCATTCAGAGGTTTTCTTCACATGTTCTGCGGCAGACCTGCATTTCTAGTTTGACTCAACAAAGGGATGGTGCTGAGAGAGAGAGAGAGAGAGAGAGAGAGAGAGAGAGAGAGAGAGAGAGAGAGAGAGAGAGAGAGAGAAAGAGAGTAAAATGAAACTTTTAAAAGAAGTTTGTACACATGAATTCTTCTAAAGCATATGAATGTAGGTTAACAAACATGTCACTATTTAACATCTAGTTCATGTTATAGTGTTATATCGCCTAACCCTTATTTCTAATAAGCTCCAAAAACTCGCGACATTACGAGCGCAAAATAAATTACAAATTTCAACTACATAAGAAGCGAAAGTTGTTGGGATTCTAGGGA
This sequence comes from Margaritifera margaritifera, assembly GCA_029931535.1. Classification (NCBI taxonomy): domain Eukaryota; kingdom Metazoa; phylum Mollusca; class Bivalvia; order Unionida; family Margaritiferidae; genus Margaritifera; species Margaritifera margaritifera. Next base: position 721,657 of record JAQPZY010000989.1, read on the forward strand.
TAATTTACACAAACCGTTAGGACAAACACAAGATAACCACACGATAGGCGAAGCACAAGATGATCAAAATATATTCGAAGCACAAGATAACCACGAGATAAACCAAACACAAGATAACCGCAAGATTTCATGTGATCGTTATGTATTTACATCGACAAGTTACCATTCAACAGCATGTCAATCAAAATTTACACGGATATTTTCGAGTACCCATAATTTTTATGTAAAACGAATACTAAAGTTCCTATTCCAATGACAAACTTTATTTACCTCCATCACATTATATACACAAACTATGAATCCATAGGAATTAGGAATGTCTAAAGGGAGTTACGAGTGGATAGAGTCACTCGTAGAGTTATGATCAGAACAGAAACTCACTCGCAAGTTACAGAACGGTGGTTTGGTGGTAAGATTTTCTATCGTGTAATCTTACGATTTTCTTACGCTGACTTCATGAAACACTGCCCAGTTCTTACTACTGAATCGACATCGGCCATTTGAATTAGTGCGAGTTGCTGATCTGCTCAGAACATGATAACGCGCTATTTACAAATAGATCATATGTGCAGGATGCGAAGTAAGAGGAATGAAATATACCGTAAGACTATTTCAGATACTAGAGCGACGTTTTCCTTGTGGGAAAATAGACTCTATAATATTTCAGGGAGGAGAATCTACTCTGGGGCTACTTTCTAAGGGAAAATCGGCTCGGGGGAAAAAGTACCCCGTGAAACAGGTTTGTATTCTAACAAAAAGGGGGAAGGGAAGGAGGGGGCGGGGACTCTAGACTAGTTGTCCCCCTGAAGAAATATGGCTCGAGGGTAGTTTGCCGCGATCAAAAATTACTTTTGGGAGTGGTGCGAGGAGTTTGTTCAATGCTACATTTCTTACTCCCCACCCCACCCCCTCCACAGAAGAATATTACATATAGTAAACTTTCCTGGGCCGTGGGGGGGGGGGGGGGGGGAGTTGGCAGGGTCGCAGAGAGAGGGTGGATCCACATGGGTGGAAATTGCCTCTCGGACAATAGTATAACCATGATAAGATGATCTCATTGCTTACGCGACAAATTTGCTGGTTGGCAACCCTACATCAATTAGTTTACTGCAATTTTGCCGTGAAGATTCATGAGCGAATTGGTAGAAAATATGAGCAGACAGTTATGTGTGACCATATAATGAAGCCTGGCACATCAGTTATCTTACGTTGAGAAAGTGTTGAAATGCCAATATTTCCTTGATTAATTGCACCAGCGGACAGATAACTGCCCACACATGCCAGATTCTGTGAATGGCTTTCTTACATATTAAATTATAAAACGTGGAAATTCACGGTTCTTGACGCATGATTATCTCCGAACAAATGCGCCAGTTAGAACTGGCTTCAAAAGTATACGTGTTTTGAAAATTATCTGAGATTTGTTCTAAGCCATAACGTTTGCAGTGCTAATTTCCATAAAAGAATGTTTAAAAGGTATCAAAATTAATGACATTTTAAGCGAAATTGCTCCTAATAAAAAAAAAGTTAACTTCAAATTTGAACAAAGAAATCAAACAAGGACTTTCTGGATTATTGCAGCTATATACTTTAGTGTTGTTTGTGGAAACAGGTCCTAATAAGGCATTATCATTACATAACATTGTGGAAGCATGTCCTAATAAGGCATTATCATTACATAACAGTGTGGAAGCATGTCCTAATAAGGCATTATCATTACATAACAGTGTGGAAGCATGTCCTAATAATGCATTATCATTACATAACATTGTGAAAGCATGTCCTAATAAGGCATTATCATTACATAACATTGTGGAAGCATGTCCTACTAAGGCATTATCATTACATAACAGTGTGGAAGCATGTCCTAAAAAGGCATTATCATTACATAACAGTGTGGAAGCATGTCCTAATAAGGCATTATCATTACATAACATTATGTAATTACGGGAATTGAGCTGAAACATAGACTCCCAATTGTTGTAGGTGAAAATTTTGTTGTTTTTAAGGGTATTTCCAGCATTTTATATGGCTAACTAATGCCGAGGAAATGAGAGCTACGTGCGTCTCCGAATTACATACTGAGGTAGCCGTTCACGGTTGGCCTGTTCTTGTATCGTACCCGCGACTATTATTTTACGAGTGATAAGGAGATGCTATGTAAGTTTGATAGACATGTAGTATCAATTGTCATCTCTGAAGGCAGTTATCGAGAAATTAGCGCAAAACAATCGAAACAGAAACAACCTACAATATTTTTTAATTTTTAATCCAAAATTCCTTGGAAGTACAACAATTACGACGGCAGCAATATAAGAAGTGATATGATGGGAATCTGTTTGCGCATGAGCAAAATCAACTTGAAACTATACATGTTGGATTTTCAACTTATATTCATTTCGTTGTCTTCTTTGCTGCATTTACGCTCGGATACTTCAACAAAAACGAGTTCATCGTTCGCTGGAGAGAAAAGAAAAGTGGCTTTAGTGCTCTAAATTAGTAATTGTACTTTTTTGTGAAAGACAAAATAATGTTATTATTATTTTCGTAGAATCAACTGATTTTGTTCGTTTGAAACCACATAATTATCGCAGCTGAATTTAATTTAACACTTTCTAAATAGGAATTATTCACCGACGTTTTAAATGAATGCATCATGGTTATTTTAGTGTGTACACCCCATTAATATATGCCAAATCTATACGTGTCATTCCCTTGTGAATTCTGGCTGGATATTCTTACACGTCGGAGCAATCTTGTTATTTAAGTGTTTACACCCCTCCACTGTATGCCAAATCCATATGTGCCATTCCCTTATGAATTTTGGCTGGTTTTTGTTAGAAATCGGAGCAATCTTTTGGGGTAATTTGACCAGACTGATCATCGTCTACCGAAGCACCACTATCGTAAAGAAACTACCTTCTCCGTGAAGAAATAAATCTAGAGGGAAATCAGAAGGATTAATCCAGTTACTGCAAGATAATGTACTTTCCGTGTGTCTTTAATCCAGTTGATATAATGATATCCCTAATAGTGCTCCTCAATGGCGATTCAAATGGCTACGTTATTTTACTAATATGATCCTAAGTAGGCTGAAAGCGATAACAAGACAAATGACGGTACCAATGCAAATGTGTTTAGAAACTCCCAGTTGGATCGAATATTTGATTAATTTTCCATTTCAGTAAAGGGTTTAGGCCTTGCTGTGTTACCGATCCATTTTATACATCAAGACAGACATCCAAACACAATCCGATACAAAAGTCGACTATGGATTACAGATGCATAGGACCTATGCAGCAGCTGGCAAATATCGTTAAGGTTACTTTAAATGTGGATACTTTAAACAGGTCTTCAAAGAAAGACTTGGTTGATTTAGCTGACTAACTTACTATTTTTCCAATGATGTAAGTGTAAAATTTAATAGATTTTACAATGTAAAATGTGATAAACAACAGCCTGTACTGGTCGTAATATATATATATATATATATATATATATATATATATATATATATATATATATATATATATATATATATATATAAGTTGTTTATTTCATCAAAGTTATATAGATAGATATCACTCGCTTGTAAAGTTAAAAAAAGAAAACAACAAACGATTTAATAAAAAAAAATTTAGTTCTGTTTAAAAAATACTATTATTAGTCAAAATGTAACATGTGGTCCGAGTACCGTCGACTCAAATATAGATACCAATCTACTATAAATCTGGACTTAATACATGATTTTTTAAAATCATTTTTCACATTTATTTCATTATGAAATCCGAAATCTAAATCTTAAATGAAAATAGTGAATTATTTTGCATTTGGAAATTAAATGTGCAAAACAATTAATGTGATCCATCGTCCAGTGTAAAAGTTTCCCAAGAGACTTGCAGTGATTTCAAAATTTCTAATACATAATATATCTCGGCATCATTGAATTTTTTTTAAAAATCTCTAACACAGCCAAACAAAATTACTGTTTGAAAAACATAGACATCAGAAGAAAAAAATAAGAATTGTCATATATAATTGAGACATTGCTAGAGTAGTTAATTAACTTCCTTCTTCATCTGCTATTTTACAATTCTTTGAGGTCAGTTTTTACTTCTTACTTTTGCGCAGACAAGACTTAGGTTTTGTTGCTATTTGAATCACTGATACATCATTGTTTATATTGTGGAGGTATTGTTATCAACTTAATTTTTGTCACTTTATTTTACTTTTTATGCATACAAGGATGATAAATAGGGACATTATTGACTTTCAGAAAATTTACTAAAACATTATAAACGATTGCATATACAGGAAAAACGAGAAGAAGAAATGATAAAGTCCTGACGATTTTTCATGAAATATATGGAGGTAACCACACACACACACACACACACACACACACACACACACACACACACACACACACACACACATATATATATATATATATATATATATATATATATATATATATATATACACACACACACACATACACACGTAACTACAGAGGCAGTTCATAAGGCATATCAGATGAGTTCTTTCAATCAACTCGGAACAAAACACGAATGCGGTTTTGTATTTATTTGCATACCCGCTCTTTTACGCTTATTAAATATAGTTAGCTTTACAGTATGAATGAAATTTAATACAAACTGGGATTTATAAAAGTTCGATTCACTGCGTCTACAAATATCGACGCGCGGGCGTCAGAGAAGACACCAAAGTAGTTCAAATCTGTATGTGTGATACAGAAATATGGGTTGAACATCTATATCGAACGCCAGAACAACCATATAAGATTAAACGGGTATGTAATAAATCCCTAATATGCATTCAAAGATGGCCATCGTCCCCCAAAAACTCTAGTTTGAATTAGAAAGAATTAAATCAAGGAAGACTAAACGTCACATGAGTAGTTTCGGGCATTATTTGGGAACAGAAGAGACAGACAAAACGTCACATCAGTACTTTCGGACCTTACTTGATAACAGAAGAGACAGGCAAAACGTCACATGAGTAGTTTCGGGCCTTACTTGATAACAGAAGAGACAGACAAAACGTCACATGAGTAGTTTCGGGCCTTACTTGATAACAGAAGAGACAGGCAAAACGTCACATGAGTAGTTTTGGGCCTTACTTGATAACAGAAGAGACAGACAAAACGTCACATGAGTTGTTTCGGACCTTACTTGATAACAGAAGAGACAAAACAAACGTCACATGAGTTGTTTCGGGCATTACTTGGCAACAGGTGAGACAAACCAGCATATTGTTTCAACAACGCACAAACTCTTTTTGATATACATATATAATTCAACAAGCTCGATTTAAGAAAATACATTGCCAGATTCTTTCTGAGAAAACACTTTTAAGAAAGAGACAAGCAATAGGCTGCTGGTGTTATCTTTTTGTTGTTGTTGTTGTTTTTATGAGTAGAAAATTGTGACAATCTTTATCTGAAATATCGTCATGAAGAAGACACTGCTTTGAACTTAGATACTTTGTTCTAGTTGTTAAAGGAAAACAATAAAATGACTTAAATCAGCCTCCAACACAAGCCATGTGACTTAAATGATCTTCCAACACAAGTCAAGTGACTTAGATAATCTTCCAACACAAGCCCTATGACATTGCAGGAGCATGTGTTCCTTCTCAGATTTGAGAAGTTATTGTATCTATTTTTATTATTTTCGGTAAATCATATCTCATGTCCAGAACAATAAATATAGTTGCCAAAGGTTTAGACGTGCTTTATTATCTAGCCCGATCTATGCAATTTTGATGTATTACGTTAAATTTCTTCTTAAAAACGAGTGTAATTTAATCAGCTAGAACTCTGTGATTGGAACCTAAATACATCAGTCATACAACTATTTATACGGCAAAAAAACTATTTCTATAACTGACGTACTAAAACGATATAACCTTGACGTGGAACCGGCAAAAAAAAAAAAAAAAAAACAAACTACCATGAGAGATATACATCAATGTATTAATACCTTGTGCTCTATCAACCTCTCACCATTCATCAACTAGTATCATATGAAGATTAGCTTGTGTCAATAAATTGGATCATATTGCAATTCAAGTATAATTGAAAATCGCCATTAGCTCAAGTTACTTGTCCTCATAGAGAAGTCTTCGTCTTACCGTTAAACCTTCAGGGTATGATCGATATGTCATGTCATTTTCTATCATGCAAAAGCAAATCAAATGGCCAATTTGTATAATAATTCCCTAAGACTAAATATCACTTCTTGCCGTAATTTTATTAATGTTAATATTTGTTTGAGGACAAAAACATAGTCAAAAAGAATATTTGCGCCTCATAACCTAACCTAGGTGGCAAACAAATAATCGATTCGGTTCTTCCCTCTGCCCCGTATAGATGCAAAAGATTGTTTAAAAGCGCCAAACTGCAGAAATAGTGCGGTGACAGGTTTTAAAAAAACAAAAACATATATGGGCCATAAAAATGCAACAATTGCAGGTATCTACGCATGCCTTGTCTTCGTACCTCGTGTCAATTAAATAATATTTTAAGCGAGGTCACACTCTTTCTAAAGTGTGGCTCATTCGCATTTAGATAAAATTGCTTTACGTGTAATTGTGTCATTGCCCTCTACTTGAGTCTGGATAAAGTTATTATTTTTATTATTATTATTATTATTATTATTATTATTATTATTCAAGGCCCTGATTTGCGAATGAATAGAAGATTGCATATTAGTGTGAAGAACCCTATATCTGTATCATTTATCTCGCAACTTAGTCGAAATAAAGTTAGTATTTTACCTGTCTTCCTACCTTAGTCGAAATAAAGCTAGTATTTTACCTGTCTTCCTACCTTAGTCGAAATAAAGCTAGTATTTTACCTGTCTTCCTACCTTAGTCGAAATAAAGCTAGTATTTTACCTGTCTTCCTACCTTAGTCGAAATAAAGCTAGTATTTTACCTGTCTTCCTACCTTAGTCGAAATAAAGCTAGTATTTTACCTGTCTTCCTACCTTAGTCGAAATAAAGCTAGTATTTTACCTGTCTTCCTACCTTCAAATTGAAAGATTCGTATAATTACTTGCTGTTTAGGTTTAAGTTCCTTTTCCATTGGTGCGGCGACAAAATATTTGAAATCTTAATGTGAATTAAGATGGCCAATACATTATTGTAGAAAGCCATCAACGTAGAGGATGACATAATTTGGATAATATCAAAGAAGAAAAAGAAAGAGAAGAAAACATTATAAAGCAACAAAAAGTCACGAGGTAATGGTCCATGTTGTGTGCTTTTGACACATCTTAGAAAGAAAAGTGTCTGCATGGAATATACCAAACAGCCCCACTATAATTAAGCAAATGAAAAATTCTAAATTTAGGTGTAACTTGATTATTCCGGTCTATATTTTATTGTCACAGAATTGTTGGATTATTCTTTTATGATCACTTTAGCTGAAAAGGAAAGGAACATTTTCACGAAGTAATGATTATAATCAAATCAGACTGCGTATTTGTAACAAAACCCTACTGAAAAATTCGGTTCCAACCTATTATTTTAGAAAGTATATGATTATCCGCTAATATTTGTATAATTGGCGAAAGGGTAAATGAATGCCTCTTTATTTACACATTACTTAAAAGTCATAAGAAACGCACGCGACATGATCAGCATCTACTACAGATCAGCTGAAACATTTCCACGAAAGGAAGTTACTAATATAAACAAAATTCGGTATTGTGAAAATCAATTTTTGTATACATTAAAAGTGCGATTTACCACAAATAACCGCAGGGCATCCATCGCAAAACGTTTACAATTCGTGATCTTACATAAAACAAGACACCAATAAATATAATGTGTGATTGCTTTCGACGATTATATATATATATATATATATATATATATATATATATATATATATATATATATATATATATATATATATATATATATATATATATATATATATATATATATATTGTCACGTGTGTGTGTGTGCGTGTGTGCATGTGTGTATGTGCATGTGTGTGTATGTATATGTGTGCATGTGTGTGTGTGCATGTGTGTGTGTACGCTTTATCTTTATCATGAAAAGAGAATAAGACTTGCCATTCTTTGTTTTCATGAAAAATGTATACAACGAATAAGTATTTTCTATATTTATTTTTAAACTAGGAGTAATTAAGAATGAAATCGCTTGTATACCGAATTATAAGCAATAAATCACTTTAACAAAAACAGATGTCGTAACATTATCTTTGAAAACCGACAAAAGTTTCCAAAAAATGAAATTGTCAAACTTTTCAAGTGAGACTTTCTACTCGAAAATTATTGATTCCTTTAGGTTTGAATTAATAACAGTTTACAAATTTAAAAAACCCAATATACTCCAATTAGAAGGAAAATGGGCAAGATAATAAATTATCCTCATCTACATAAAAGATAAGCCTTCACGATTTTCTTTTTTAAAGTGGTAAAATGTTTAGGATATATATATATATATATATATATATATATATATATATATATATATATATATATTTATATATAATTATTTATATATATATAAAGTTTTATATATGAATGTTAAGCTTGAATGAAGATTGCTCCGATCAAAGGGTGCATCTATGAATATTAAAAAAAAATCTAAGCACTAATAATCGAGGGTTTTTACAACTGCTCATTATTTTGTGTTCATAAAAAATATCTACTTTAGTTTGTAGTGTTGATTTTAAGCAAATAATCATAATATCCTTAATTACCAACTATAACAAATCTTTGGATTCATTTCCTGCAGAAAATACGTGACTAACTTTTTTTAAACAGAACAAACATACTACTACATCATACTTACAGTATGCAATATAAGTATGATTAATTTGGTGTTATTGCACTCCCCGTTAGCAGAGTGCCTCGTTAATTTTTTAAACAGCCCTCACCATACGATGAAAGCGTTCCTGCCTTTGAAGAGAGTCCGTTTCTAGCATATTGCCCTTCAGCATCCAGCTAAAAAAACATTCTACAGGCTGTTGTGCAAGAGAGTAAACACTTCGTAATGCTTGATCCGTCTAGAAACAAGGCGGATACCAAAGAGGTAGGGTATCAACATCAAAGTGAATTGTACTATAATTATATGATAATATATATACCATAGTCTTTTTGAGCTGTAAGTAACGACAACTGATAATGTGACTTGCTTTATTTTTTAATCTGAAGAACATTTATAACGTGCGGTGCAACAAGTGTTCGTGCGCTAAAAAGAAAATATTCAAAGAGGATAATGTTTGAATAAGTACCAAAATTTATTTTGTCGTTGTTCATTAAGTTGAGTGTTAACATGAATATGCTAAAATAAGTAATATTCATCAAGAATCTTCTTTATATTTTTCTTTTTCTTTCGCTTCTTAGTAGTAGTAATAGTAGTAGTAGTGGTTGAAGTAGTAAAAACAGTAACGTCAGTGATTAAAACAATAACGTTGAGATTAAACTATTCCATATTCCCCTACTACAATGTCGACAAGGACTGAAAATCTGCAGCTGCGAAATTAAAACTGTTGTGTACCGAAAACAACATTCTTCATTTATTTATTGCATAAATGGGTTCAATTGTCGAAGTACTGGGGAAAACTTAAAAGTGGGTGTTGGGGCAGACATATAAATTCCGCTCTATTTGTTAATTTATATAAAAAAAATAATAATTTATGTTACCTTTCCTGTGCTATCTTTGGATATTCCTTCGAAACCATTCCAAGAATTAAATCACGACAGATCAGCACAAAAACGCTGCAACCGTATGAAGACTTCTATGTATTTGTAAAGGGAACGTTCACCAGTAATTATTTTATTATCTTTTATGTATTTGGTTTCAAATCCATTATATCGCTACTTACAGAAAAGATATATTGATAATGTATCACCATTTTTAAAACGCAAACTCATATTTTTGCTAAATATCTCTCGATGACATAATTAAATATATACTACCTTGTATTTTTTTCAAATTAAGTTTTCGCAATAATCATGAGAGTTATTTGCTTCTATGCACCAGTATGCAACTGAGTTTTTAGTTGCCTGAAGGGAAATTGTGAGTTCATTGTAAAGGTATTTCTAATAAATGTGTACTTGGATACAAGTTACAACTTAAAACCAACGCCGGTTTGAGTTCATTACTATTCGTAATGCAATGCGATTTAACACAAAAAGCATTCTTAAAAACATCCCATAAGTAATCATCAAGGCGTGGTTAATTACACACTCCGATAAATTAATGAATTACACAATGTGGCACATTAATCTTTCACAACAAAAACTGAAATGCGTTTGGTTATTAGAATATAGATTTAAGATTAAGACAGAACCCAAGAAATTAAACATACAAATAAACCTGATTAAACTGTATTAAATATCGATACATCCAACACAGGATTGTAAATAAAATTATAATTTACCACCCTAAGTTTAGATTACAATTTAATACTACTCATTGTATCAAACTTTATTTGTATATGTAGCCTCTTTTTTTTCATTATATGATTATCGAAAAACTGGAACAGATACAAAAATGACAGGGTCACAATATTAGAATAGTATTTGTGCGTTTGTTATACAAAAAGAAAGATTACCTTGCACATTTATTTGACAACTAATGGCAGCGCTATTCAAAGTAATTTCTTGGTGCACAGTAGCGTATTACTCGCTTATAAGTCGATTCCAACTGCAAACTGCACAGACCCATATCTGCCGGCGCACAAAGCGCTGGCAGATCTGGGTCTGTGCGTTTTTTTTGTTGTAGGAGTAATCAGTAGAACAAACAACATAGACCATGATCTGCCGACGCATTATGCGACATCAGATCAGGATCTATGTTGTTTGCAGTTGGACTTAGATTATAAGCGAGTATAATCGGTAGTGTAGCTAATCCTAGAGGTAAATGTCAAATATTAAAAAAAATAAGAATAATAAAAAGTTGAAAGTCCTCTAAGTAGACCGCTCACCATTATATTTTTAATTATTTCATTCACCAGTTTATAGTGAAATCTTGATAAATTTTAAGCTGCGTAATATAAGTTGAAAACATCAAATTTAATTCAGTAAGTTTATGATTATGGTAAAACTGTTTCAGTTCTCTCCCCTGGATGACGTCAAACGAGGATAACAAATAAGACGTGCACAGAAATGATTGCTAGTTTCTGTAGATAACTGGGATGGAAACATTGAGATGCTCCATTTTCATTAGTGTTGTATAAACAAAGGTCCGATTATTATAATCTACAGTATACAACTAAACTCCTCAAACATGGCTCGCCTGGAGATTAACACAAAATGGTCTAAAATCACACTCTTATTGGCAGTTGTTGGATGGTCATCCTTCCTGTTTTCTTTTCGAACAATTAAACTACCATGCCATTTGCCGCTTTATACAAGGCAATCAATAAGCTCAAGTAGTGTAAATTAAGAATCTATATAGATTACAATAGTTCTAATTTGTACTTAATAAGTTAGATTTTAATCAACACACTTTCACAATCAAATGAGCACTGCATTTCATAAAGAGTAACGTGATAGCCTTTCAAGGAAACTCTCCGTATATCGGAAGACCAATGTTTGTATATATCGTTTTATAGATAAAGACTGAAAATTGATGTTAGAAATTCAGGTTGACATTTAAGATTATCCTGCAATAAAACAATGGATTAATTAAACAATCGAATAAAATATGAGAAATACACATGTAAATATGTTGACTTTGATTCCCTTATTTGATAAGAATGAAAGTCGATGTCATAAAATCCACGTTGATAAAATATATTCTAATATTGAAAAATGGATTAATTAACAAGTAAAAAAAAATGTAACTCTATAGATTTGTATACCTTTGTTGTCTAATTAAGTGTCAAATGGTATCAAAAATAAATTTTATTTAATTTATTTCACATTTAATGTTTCTCACAATATATAAATATTTGATCAAGACATGTACAATTATATATTTTGGCAAAACCATTTAGGACAAACTACAGATAAGCGAAAAACATATTTTCCCAGCATTTGATTTAAAAAAAAAAAATAAGCAAAATCGTTTAAAAATGAGCAGGAAAAGGTAAGTCAATCCCAATGATATTTACAACGCGCTTCTAATTCCTACACATTAAATGAAACGGAGATTTAGGACATATTATTTTGCAATAATTATAAAATAATATGTAACCACTACATATTCACAGGAGACAAGTGTAACGTTTAACAATGCTGGATAATTTCATCTTCAATCAAATCGATGACACGTCATACGCAGCCCTCAATCACCATAGATGGAACCCCACAGGCAGCAAATCACAGAAAATGTGTTTTAGATGTACTTTTTTGATGAAACATATGAAATAAAAACTTCTTCACCGATCATGAAGCAAGTCATTTTTTAGATCTTTTGAGGTTTTTTTTTTTTTTTTCGGGAGGTGGTGTGTGGGGTGAGGTGGGGGGTGGGGGCAAATAAATACGGATGAAATCGCTCCTAAGGAAAATGCCATCAAACGTTTCGTCAAATATATTGGTTAATTGCATTACTGCTAGTTCTTGTTATAATCAATCAATTTTTAAACCGTATATAAATACTGTACAGACCCATATCTGCCGTCACATAATGCACCATCAGATCTGGGTCTATGCAGTTTGTTAGGAGTAATCAGTAGAACAAACAGCATAGACCCTGTTATGCCGGGTTAATGTTGTTTGCAGTTGGACTCGACATATAAACCAGTACATACGGTACAACGTAGGATATTACCACATATATCAGTAGCTTTGACGAGCTATTACTTTGACAAACAATCAACTAAAATCAGATACGGATATAGCAACAAAAGTATTCTTGACATAAAGATTTATACACATCACATATAAGCATAGACACATTACCATACAGTGATACATAACATACATATTTAAAACAACAATTTAAACAGACATTAGAGCGTTCTTGTGAAATGCATATAATGATAACGTGCACATAGAATACATACATACAATACATGGACAATTACATACTTATACGAACGCTAGAAAAACATACATACATTCAGACATACACACATACATACATACATACATACATACATACATACATACATACATACATACATACAGACAGACAGACAGACAGACAGACAGAATTGTTGTTGTTGACAAAACTCGAATTGAAGGCATACTAATTGGGGCAAGAAAATTACATCAAGTTAAAAAAAACATACCATGCAGGAAACGATGGCCACTGAAAAAGAAAGAGGCTAAAACACCGCTTGGACATAAAACAAAGACTATAAATAGACTAGGAGCTAAATTAAGCACATATAAAAACTATACAAACTACAGGTTAGAAACTAAACTGCAAGTACTGTTAACAGTTACTATAATTACAAAAAAAACAAAAAAAAACAAAACAAAAAAACAAAAAAAAAAACACGCTGAGCAAAACTTAAAGATTGTAAAGATCTTTTCTAAAAGCGATTTGCATAGTCTACACTTACAGGTTACTTCCCCTCAAGTCTGCAACAAGATGTGGAAAACTCGGTAAGAATTCACACATCGAATCTCGTTTGTCAGCCTGTTCCGGACCTGGGAAGCAACAGACCTGAACGAAACCTTGCCATATTCTTCCATTCTCATTCTAGGTAGAGCCAAAATATAATCGTACCTGAAATTATAACGAGAATAATTTTGGGTGAACAAGGTTTGCGAAATATCTTGGTGCCACGCGATATACAATTTTATAAACTTCAAAGGCCATGGTTAGAAGTCGTTTTAAATGGAGTGTTGGAGATCCTGCTCTTGCAAGCAATTCGTCATAGGAGCTATTATTGTCCTCATAGATGAAACATAGGATTCGTAGTTATACTTTGTTAGTACTTTAATGGTATTCTGCTTATACAAAAATGCCATGCTAAAGGTTGGTGCTTACAGTTAGAAATAATAAAGGAGTGAAATATAACTCATTTACCATTTACAGTTAGTTACCTACAGATGCGTTTTAAAAGATTCAGTTGTGTTGAACTTTTCCTACATATTTTACTTACATGCTCATCACATTTCATATGGAGATTTATATCAACTTCTAGCAGCCAGACAGTGTTGTCACAGTAGATCTGATCCCCCCTTACCCTCCCCCCACCCCACCAATGGAGAAAGATGTGCATCCCTCGTGTATCTTTTGACCAATGCAGATGGCCTGGAACTTGTGTGGGTTGGCCTTTTTTCTATTTTACACAAACCATTCGACCACGGCTTCACTCTCCCAATGCAGCATATCCTTATCATAAGTAATTTCTGCTTGTATACAAGATAGACTAGCATAATCTGCATAGTTGTACAGTGTTGCCTGTTTTACATAGTAAAATATAATTTATGAAGATATTAGATAGTAAAGGCCCAAGAACAAATCATTGGGGAACTCCTTTGATTGTGTCTCACCAGTCGCCCTGAAAGGCACCGAGCTATACCCGTTGTTTTTGTGGTGAAAGGTTGTTTGAAATTAGATTACAGGCTTTTGTTAGCTAATCAATAAGCCTTCATTTTTTGAATTAAAAGCTCATGGGTCAGACAATCAAATGTCCTGGATACATCCATTACGATTGCCACCGCGTACTTGTTGTCATAAAGAGCGCGACGCCAATCCTCAAGGAGAAGATATAAAATAATGTTATACCCATATTCTGGTCGAAAAACAGATAAATGTAGATGGAAGATGTGTTCAAAATGCTCACTCAGTTGAGGCGTAATTTATTTTTCATATATTTCTGAAATGAAAGGAAGAATGCTTTCATGTCTATAATTTTCTTTAGACACAGGGTCTTTTTCTTATATATAGGATTGACCTGTGCTTCCCCGAAACGATAGGAAAAACATCCTGGAAGAAATTAGTATTGATCGGATTGCCTATGAGTAAAGACAATGCAGGTTCGCCATAATTTTATTTGTTTTTTTGTTTTTTTGTTTTTTTTTGGGGGGGGGGGAGGTGGGGGCGTGGGGGGGGATTCATACAAAAAGATTGATTTTCTTACTGATTGTACTGACATGATTAAATGAGAATTCTGTTCAATCTAATAACATGTTCCGATTCTCTAATGGGTTGAAATAAAGCTTAAACATATTTATTAAACAATTGAATGAAAAATGTGCAAAATTGTACCCCTTTTATCAGTTTTGAGCTTTATTTATTACTACCCTTCATTGCTTCCATATCTTTTGCCGACCATGTTGTAACGCAGTGACGTCATCTAGGTCGGTCATAAAAGCCCTTATTCTGTGTCCTATATATGTCATATACATCTGATCACGTAATATACACCAAACTATTATAAGCAATGCACAGTAAATCACAACCTCCATAAGTAAATTGTGGACACATTGACAACATTAAGTTATGTCAGCTTAGCATCCATACCATTATTTTTTTGTGTGGACCCCTCTTGGACCTCTAGCTATGTTGAGCTATGAGGCCTTTTAAGGACAATTTCATTACAAAATGGCGTGTGAATGTTGAGAGAAGGTGCTTAACTATTTGATATAATAAACTTTCCTAACGTCTCTCGGTGTGTCATATAGATGTAAAGATAGACAATAACATCTATTTTAAAATGAGGAATAATTAAATACAAAACTATTATGTTGTAAGATTGTGCATATCATACTTGGCATTGCATTTTAAAAAATATAATTAAATGATACATTGAAGCAGTCACATAGAATAATATATTAGTCCGTTTTTTACAACATTTTTGTGCAGGACGAGAGATATACAAATTGCTCAGAAAAGGTTCTTTAGATTTGAAACTAATGAAGACTTGCGGTCGATATCATTTCTCGAATTTCAAGACAGGCAACGGATTCCGCATTTGCTCATTATGAGACGCTGTTTTAAATGAGACTCGACACACTGGTTGTTCTTCGTAGAGTCCTCTAACGAACAAGAGAGTGAACAAGTCTAGAAGAACAAGATTTGACAATAACGTTTCAGTGACTAATCTAGACTGTCTTTATTTCTGTGTTAAGGACCAGTGCGAAAGCCAAGATTGCTCATTTAATTTCCGTAAAAGCAGATAAACACTAATATTTACACTCTGTATAGCAATGTACTTGCTCCTTTTATGGGCACAGTTCAAAACGTACCATTGCCAACACGCATACAACCAAAACTTACCCAAACTTTGTCCAAATGTAACCACTTTTTTGTTAAAACGTATCCAAGCGATACTGAAACGTACCCTGATCAAAACGTACTCTTAACGAACTGAAATGTTCCATCTCTCGTTAAAAATGCACCCTATTCTCTCAAAATGAATCCGGCTCATGGTCAAAACATACCCCTCCAGAATGTACTCTTTTCTCTCCCTTTCTTTCATTCTTTGTTCCTTTGTGTCTTTCCTAACCGATATTTAAAAAGAATGGGAGAACATCCATTTATGGTCGGGCAACATTCTTATGGTAAATTCGTTAGTATATCTTCAATAAATTTGAAGCTGACACAGCGTATAGAAGATTATTCGCATCAATAAATCATGGATTAAATTATATTTGAACTATAAAACCTACGTTTGATTGATTTAAATACACATCAAACATACATAATAAGAATTCAAAAGTTATGTGTCAAAATAAAGGTAAAAAAAATCGCAGCTTCTACTTCTAACTTATTCAAATGTTCCTCTAATATTCTTGTTGAAATATCATAGTTACTTGTCCTGCAGATGAATCAATACTCAGTCATGTATTGCAAGTTGTTTTTCTGATCCATAATGAGTGTTAATTGTTTAGCTAAACAAATAGGCAACTACTAAAATCCGACTAATTAGGGTAAAACAACATTGGTGATAATGATCAAAGTCAGTCTCAGAAAGCCACTGTAGATGTTTCGTACTAATTATGATTACGCATAGTTCCAAATAAGAATTTACGTATGGCTGAATACTAATTACACTTGGATACCATGTAGTCATGTGACTTGGGTAATGTTAAAGATGGTGTAAAGTGTGTTTCAGGTGAAATATAAAACCAAAAAAGGAAAGTAAGTAGATACTATAGGAATTTATTGATTAATGATAGAATATTATTTATCATAGTCATTGTTTTAATATTTATTTTAAAGGAAGGAAGGTGGGATATTAACAAAAATGTATGAGATTACGACATAAATGAGCTGTCCAGTAAGGAGGCATGTTGCAGGGTGACCAAGATACAAGATACAAGGTACAGGAAATTTTATTTAACGTCGTTTGTCTGGGTACAATAAGTAAAACACCAGCTCTGGACGAGTTATTTTACGAGCTATTTTACCGACATGACGTAACAAAAGTATTTCATAATTCAACAGACATTTAGTATATATATACAATGAAACAATACGCATCTAAACATTATAATGGCAACGGTAACATCAGATTAAAAGACAATACAACAGTATATAAAATGCATATATATATATATATATATATATATATATATATATATATATATATATATATATATATATATATATATATATATACGTAAATGCCATCAACATATATTTCACATCACAGAAAGGCGTACATTGGATAAGAAATATGACATCAGGAGAATGAGTGTGCTAAAAGTTAAAATTGAAGCCTAAAAAAAATTAAATCTAAGAAGGTGAGTAATTAAAATAGGTGTTATTTGGTCTGAGTTATGTTTGCTACAAACATGCTAAATAAGGAGGCAATAGTTGACGTTGTACCTAATAAATCATTTGCACATCAATAGCTTAGTATTAGTGGACAAGTAGTGGTTGAGACGTTGCAAGATGTTTAATTGTCTCTTTGCTTTATGACAGATCTTAGATTTATGGTTGCTACATTTTAGTTGAGGAGTTTCACATAGTCTTCACGGTGTACTTCATTGTCTTCTATGCTGAAATTGGATACATTTTTTGCCAAGAACAATGGCTTGGAATTTCTGAGGGTTTGCTTACATGCCATTGGCTGCAAAATCAGTCGGTATCTTGCTCTCATTTTGTAGAACAGACATTAAATTGTTTTATTCTTTATGGATGTAAGATATGGTGTTGTCATCAGCGTAATTATGCAGTGTTGTTTGTTTTGTGAAGTAGAAAATGTCGTTTATAAAGATATTAAATATGAGGGGTCCTAGTATTGAACCTTGTGGTACTCCCATGGAGGCTATATTCCAGTTACTATGTGCGGATCCCAGTTGTTTTCGGTTATACAAGTAGTTTTCAATTAGTTTGATCGAGTTCTGATCAATGTTATAAGCTTTCATTTTTTATGAAAAGACTGTGCGGAATACTGTCGAAGGCGTTGCACAAGTCCATTAGTATTGCACCTGCATTGGAGCCATTGTCCCGGGAGCCCCTCGAGTCCTCCACCAGTTTCAGCAGAATGGTTTGACATCCATGCCCTTTTCTAAAAGCGGATAGAAAGTTATGAAAGATGTTTTAAAAAATGCAATTGGATCTGATTACATAGAAGCCTTTCAAAAATGTTGGCAGTGCAAGGTAAAATGCTGACTGGTCTTTAGTTGCCCTTGTCCATAGGTTCAGATTTTTGGTAAACTGGGATTACCTGCATTTCTTTATGACGATCTGGAAACTTCTCGTTGTCAATTCAAGTGTTAAACGTATGCTAATTTCTGAGCATAAAACTAGTGTGCATAATTTGATAATTTTTGGTGGTATGTTGCCAACGCCTGTAGATTTTTTTTGTATCAAAGCCTTTCATAATTTTGAAAACTTGTTCAGGCAATACAGGTTTCAGTTTGAGATATGGATATTTTTCACGCGGTTGATTGGCATAAATAGCTTGTATGCTAGGGTGAATATTATAGTATTTTGATCTATGAGTTCATTTGACTCAGTGGCTTTTGCATTGATGATGTAGTACTGATTGCAAATTTCACCGACTTAAGTTTGGTCTGTAATCACGGAATCACCCTCCTTCAGAATGATGTTACAGTCTGGACTATTATTTTTGGTTGATAAGAATGGTTTAATGGTAGGTCAAAAGTCCTTAGATTTTGGACCACCACTGTATGAAAAGGTATGTTATTAACATCATCAGGGAAATGTTTCTTACGAAACCTTTTGTTGCTTCTGAACGTGATTTTCTCACCAGCCTTTTTAGGGGGGAAAAAATAAGATAAAAAGAGGCCTGTTACTTAAAATTTTGAGGAACAATCCACAGGTGTGGTCACCCTGAAGTTGTGTTCATGCACATTTCCGAGTTTACAAATTTTCCCATGGAAGAGGAGCGACATAGATAAGTATAGACTAAAACCTGGGTTGATTCTGCCCAGAAATGTCTTTTATTTGTCATTTTCCACAAAAAAAAGATATGTAAATTTGTAACGGGTACGTTTTGGTCTAGGTACATTTTGGTATCACTCGGGTACGTTTGGACCAAAAAGGTGGATACCTTTTGACCAATTTTGGGCAAATTTGGTTGGGTACGTTTTGTTAAGGGCAAGTTTTAACTCTAATTCCTTTGTAACTCACGGTATCGGGAGTGCTGATTCAGATTTCTTGATATTTATGTGACTCTGAAAATGATCTCTATGTCATAATAGCGAGGCTTGATGTCGTACGTCAGTGGGATCACCCCAAGACATTATAATTCTTTAAGAGAGGGATATTTCAATAAAGAGGAGCCTCTGTAGCTCAATTGTACTCGTAATCCAAGGGTCTCGTGTTCGATACCCGCCAAGGCCAGTCTGGATCGGCTACATCAATGTGTCTTTAGGGAAGGCACTTAAATCCCATTTCTATAACCAGTAATGTGTTTAAAGTGCCGTTAAAAACCAACCCACCAAACTGCAGTGATAAAGATGCAAATCTACGAGAAGATGAACCACAAAGAATG
This sequence comes from Margaritifera margaritifera, assembly GCA_029931535.1. Taxonomy (NCBI): domain Eukaryota; kingdom Metazoa; phylum Mollusca; class Bivalvia; order Unionida; family Margaritiferidae; genus Margaritifera; species Margaritifera margaritifera. The sequence goes on from JAQPZY010000989.1 coordinate 741,540, forward strand.
TTTGAAAGGCAATCTAGATGATCGAATAGCATAAAGAAGCAGATTACAAGTAGAAAGAAAAATCACGTGACCAGAACAACTACACTGAACACCACAAAACTTATGTTATTACTGCCATTACAAAAAGAACTGGTGGTACTAAACACATCTTAGATACATATTACAACTTCCATTAAAACTACTTCTGGTATCACACTCAGCTAAGACACATTATCACCATCACAAAACAACGACTAACAAAAAGCTGTATAAACTGCTGCTGTCAAAACAACAATTGCTGGTACTAAACATACTTCCACTATTATCTAGGCAACTTCTGGTCCTGGCAACATCCACCTCCTCTTCCTCCTATTCTACTACTTAAGCAATTTAAATTACCATATACGTGCAACACAATTTTCCTGCCGAGCAACACGTTGACTTCCTCGTGTAAAGGACTGCAGGAGAATTTTTTTAAGAAGATTGAAAGGAACCCGGAATTTTTCTTTGAATCAAGAGAGATTGCAAGAATTTAATAAAGAACGTTAACTATTAAATACTAATTGACTATAGATTGCCAGTAAGTAAGTAGAGATGTTACTATAATCATTGTTATTATATTTGTTCCTTTCTTACTAATTGTTGATGATGAGGATGAAAGATACAACTTAAAATTATTAAGATCTAAACACAAAATGTTTGATGATATTATTACAAGCGCAAAATAAAAATATCACCTTCATATTCTCTTTTTTTTTTTTTTTTTTACTCTCAAAATAACCACAAAAGAAAGTGTGAAGTAATATCCTATGATAATTTGCTATTACAAATACTTAATCATCGTTCTTGATGGTGTTCATAGATGTCCATCAAACTTATTACATCTGCAGTCCATAAACAACAGGGTTATATTTTTATTGCGATATCGTTTTGTCATTAAATGCTGTCATATATTCCCTATGGTAATCTCCCATTTTCATACTAATCAAAACCCGATTACGATACAAATTTTGGCGTCAGTGATTGTTTAGACATTCATGGTGGGGAAAAAAAAAGAGAATCGCTATCGATTTCAAATGCTCAAATGGGACTGCTGAATAACAGATGAACCATGTTCCACGTGCTGTCTCTTCGAAGAAATAAAGTGTGGCAGAAAAGTGAGAAAGCTTCATCAGCTTTAATGTGAATTAGGCTAATGTTTGAATAGACTTCATTTGACGATATCACACATGATAAATCAAGCACGCTACTTAGTCTGCTGCTATCTCAGTGTCTTTGCCATAAATCGTTTATTGACACCTTATGAACAAAATCTATTAACACCTCTCATGAGTATATGACATCGTATTTCCAAAATGGTTGTATGAGTTACCAAAGCGTGAATATGTGGCTGACTCTTCAGATAATCCTAATAAAACATCACGACAATGATAATCTATGAGAGAGAGAGAGAGAGAGAGAGAGAGAGAGAGAGAGAGAGAGGGAAGAACTGACAATTACACATGCATCATGTTTTCATCGCCCAGGTTTTATTTCGATATTTAGTGCTGAACTTGTTTTACGGCATTGCAGCACAAGTTGGTTATTTACTATTGATGCAGTTGGAGTTAAGTGCCTTGACCATGGACACACCAAGGTAGCTGATCTGGGCTTATCCTATGGTAGAATTCAAACCTGTACTCTTTCGGTCGCAAGTCCGGCATGCTGACCACTGTGCCACCGCGGCTCCAGCCTCCATTAGTTGCCTCTTTCGAAATGCAGGAGAGTGCAAAGGGCCTATTCTACGTGCCCGGGGGTGCAGGGTGTTGCACTTTTATTTGCCATTTACAGACATAGCACAAGCAGAAGCTATAGCCAAAAGAACGTTTGTGTATAACCTTCACTCATAGGCCTGTCTGAGTCGGCCACCTCTGTGTGCCCCTGGGAAAGGCACCTAATTCCCATTTCCTCTGCATGTTTTTGGCGAAAAAGTGTTGAAAGTGCCGTTAAAAAAAAATAAAAATCCCAGCAAGCAACCAACCAAATGATCGATTGGAAAGCTCATGACAAAATGGACGCAAGACATTATCTTCATGATTATCTTGATACATTTAAAATACATTTGATTTATTGATAGTTTCATCTGATACCAGCGGATTCTGTTTGAAGGCGACGACGTTTAGCTGAAGGGAATTATATTCCATATGGAGCCTTCGCCTGGCAGTTTCCCTTGTGGGATGAATGGAGTGTGCAGGGTACTCGTGTTATAGCTGCATTATTACAACAGACATGAGTTACACAGCTTCTGTATCCACGAGAGGAAAACATATGATTAGTATACGCTGACACAGGTCTCAATTTCAGTATAATTGGACCTAATCAGAAAGTTTGGAAAAATGAATGACTTGATACAGGTAGAACACACATGTACACATTATTTTCACAAATTATCTGAGTTTGGTGTTACCGTTTTGATAGGACGCCATTTAGATAGTATAATGATGTGACGTGATTGTCTTTTTGTTGGTTAATAAATGTATTTGATCGCAAAATGCAGAAGAGACTAGTTATTTGCAGAATCTGTTTCTAATGGCAACTGTTTTTGCATATATCTGGCTCTCACATAGCTATAACAAATATCAACAACTTCGAGCAAATGATCTTGTATGAGTGAAATTCAAGGCTTTTATATATATATATATATATATATATATATATATATATATATATATATATATATATATATATATATATATATATATACACACAAATTGATAACGGAGCAAATTCAAAACGGTTTCCCAACATATACAAAACAGACACTAAACACAAAATCTGAGATAAATTCTGGACTCCTACATGTTAAAATCAACAAGAGATATAATACAAAATGATAAACAAGCGGGTTATTGTGTCTATCACACAGAGAACCAACATGTTTTGACCTAATTCCATATTGTGAACAAAGGACGGAAACACAGCATGACGAAAAATCAACGCCATATACAGGATTTGCGAAAGAAATTATATACATACATACATACATACATACATACATACATACATACATACATACATACATACATACATACATACATACATACATACATACATACATACATACATCTTATGGCATAGAGACACGTGGAGGTTGTCAGCCGAGATGTGTTCCTCTGGCAGTCACCAGTTCGAACAAAAACATAAATATATATATATATATATAGCCCTTGCCTCTTTTACACCTTTCGTTTATCTTTAGCCAAACCATTTGAATAAAATACAAAGCACATATCGGATTAATTAAAGTTAGATTAAATGTGCATATGAAATACCCACGGGCTGAGATCACTGAAATTACCGAAATGGTTCTATCCTGGGTTTGTGATACGGAAATAAAGGTTGACAGAAGAGTTGGAATGTTTATTAATGATATAAGGGAAGCAACTCGATCTAGTATACCTAACATAACATTACAGAAAGCATTTTTCTCCCTTCTGAATCTTGATATGGAAAATTCATGTCACAGATGATATATAAGGTAAAAATAGTTACTAAAATGTTAGCTCTCAGTTTGAAAAGGGCTGTATTTATATTATTATTATTATTATTATTATTATTATTATTATTATTATTGAGGGAATGGAACTCCAATTTATGAAAAGTGTTTTAAGATCCATATTGGACTTACTGCTACAAGGCTGAAGACATAAAATGAAGTTCAGTATTAATAACGGTATCTTATTAAACATAGAGCGACAGAGAAATAAATACCACATTATATACAGCTTATTACAGAGAGAGAGAGAGAGAGAGAGAGAGAGAGAGAGAGAGAGAGAGAGAGAGAGAGAAAGAAAGAAAGAATTAAAAATGTAAACAGAGCGGAAAGTAATATCCCTGGAATCTACAGGAGAATGCTTGATAACATTAACAGAATTTTCAAATACGAATAAATAATATTATCATACAGGATTAGACTACGAATTAAAATTCTCTAACCTGTATGATAATAATATATATTCGCATATATTTATTCGCATATATATATATATATATATATATATATATATATATATATATATATATGCGAATAAATATATATATATATATATATATATACATATCCACCAGACACTGAACTGATCCGATGTTTGAACCAAAGGTTTTGTTTAGACGGTAAAAAGAATATAATTGTAAACAATTTCAAATGCTCGAATATAGGCCAATCAGCTGCGGATTTCAATTATTGCTCGAATATAGGCCAATCAGATGCGGATTTCAGTTATTGCTTCCCAGGATATGGGGAGTGGCTCTACAGTGTGAAAACTTCATCAACTTTAATGTCCATGCAAGATATTTAAACATACATTATCCAACGACATTGCATGTGCTAAATCAAGTGTGCTATTCTTCTGTTCCATTAACCTCGGTTTAAAGCATTATCCTGTAAATTAAGGAGAAAGTCTTTTGGCACTCCTTAAGAACAGAGATACAGTCGTAACTTTTGGTAGTCCTATTTATCATGTGGGGGTGCGACGTCTTGCTGCCAGCACAAACGGTGTTGTGTCCCGTGCAGCCCATAAGGACACTTTTGGACAAATTATAGTCTAATTGCTTTTGTTGGACATTACTTACCGTGATGTTTTTTACCTGATGGAATCAAATCCTGCCATCTAATCGCTTTCGTCAATATTTGTGGTCATTTTTTCGTTTCGATAAAGAAACTTGACCCAACTTCAACCGACTTCGGTATTTCTCGGCTACCATCACATTTCAACCAACTTGAAAACGCACCCATTTGCTTGTGGCAGGATTTAATTCCATGAGGAAAATAAAATCAGAGTAAGTATATCAGACAAAAGCAATTAGACTTTAATCTGTGCACCAGTGTCAATATGGGATGCCAAGTGTGCGATATATTCTTGAACATTTGGGCTCTAGTTTCCAGGTCAGTCGACCTGGGAGCACGCTTCAAAACACCGCTTGTGTTGGCAGTAAGAGGCCCCCCCCCCCCACACACACACACATACATTATACACATCAGGTTGAAAGTCTTACATTGTAAGACTAATCTTTTAGCAGCTTTGTTGTAGGTGTTGGCATAGCATAGTTATGTTGCCAGCTATGTTTAATAATGATTAGAAGGCGACTCAACTGACATAATAGCTGCATAACTTTCCAAAACAATATTTAACGTAATATTGCGAGCGTGTTCTTTATAGCGCCTAACTATACAAACGATTGTCTAAAACCAAAATCCTCCCAGATCGTCCAATTCGGCTTGTTTTGGTTTTCGAGGAAAGCCGGTGTTGTGTACTAAAATGATAGTATTGATTGCACTCGATGACGTGTTCGTTTTGATGATGAAAAATGCTTTTCATAGATCGTACACATTCACTTCGTTCTGATGACTGTTTTTGATTGTGTCTTTTGCATTTTCATAGGCAGTTAAATTCCTGCCCAGGCCAGCGCGGGTCGGTTACCTCAGCGTGTCCTTGTGAAACGCACTTGGTTCCCTTTCCTCGGCATGATATCCACTATTATATTGAAAATGCCGTATATAAACAACCAACCAATCACTTCTATTAGAGCAACGGTCAATGTCCCAACAAGGCTCTAAATTTCGAGGTACACCTACATGTGGCATAACAAACTGAGTATGGTATGGTATTTTAACTGGATGTATGCTGACTTTATCAAGTGATGTTGGTAACCAGGGAACAAATCCAGATCAAGTTTTAAACAAAGTTTTCATAGGACTTAAACAAATGGTCATTAAGAGTTTAAGCGTGACCCTGCCAAAATTTAAGCTTTTCAATAATTCTCTCCAACTAAGTTTTATTGTCTGAAAGATCTTAAGATATGACCAAGAACGATTCAAACTTTTTGGAGAAATCAGGCTTCATGCTTTTTCACATTTTGCTATCATCACAAAACAATAAAGAATGGGTTTCCTACACGCGCAAACTTGAGCACATCAGCTAGATCAGGCAGGTGCAACCTACCGCCCTCGACCTGACTTTATCCGGTTACACTTACATCACACGGTGTGGCTTTAAAAATCGCTATCCAGACCACGTCCTGGATGAAGGTGCACATACCTGAGCTAGATCAACCTCCTTTTTGCTTAAATATGGCCATGAGAGAGCAAGTATCCTAGAGATAAAGTAATTTTCACTTCTTTTGTGATGAATATTCCAAAACTATGTGAAAGCATAAGCCTTTACACTTTCGTCAGACTAAAAAAAAGTTATTTTTGAAAGAATTTTTCAGCACTTATTTTCTGTCTTGACGCAGTTTCAATGAAACTTCTTGCTCCAGACCAGATGAAATACTGATAGGATTAACAGGAACTCTGTTCACTTACATTGGACTTTCAAACTAATTAAAACTTATCTCCATTATATTGAAAGCATATGTTTTGTCTCTTTCCACTTTGGCAATACCATAGTATTCTTTGAATTTACAGCAAATATGACCCTGAAGGTAGCCGAATACTTTTCAAAAAACAAAATTCCTTATAGCATGCTACCAATTCGGCCTTTCTCGAGAGTAAATCAATAACTCCTCCTTGACTTTATATACTTTTTCTCCTGATCAAACTGCAATATTCGTTCCGCTATTTTCGCCGTTCAGACCATAAAGTCGCCCTCTTGTAATTGTCAGCGTACCTCTGAATGTTGATTTCCTGCCATTTTCATTTCCACTAAATAAACTTGGATAAATTTGGAGTAACTCTTTCTCCAAACTGGTCTAAGTTTAAAATATTGTTCCATAAACTACTTGTATATGACGATCAGAGTCACCATCTTTATCCATCCAAATTAGCAAAGCAAAAGTCAACAGCCTCGATCAATTTATTTAAATCTTTACAGCTTAACTAGTGCATATCGACGGTTCTTAATAACATCCTTGATTTTTAAAAATAAAATAAAAAATTTTTTCAATATCTTCCGCAGTTTTTTTGTTTGTTTGTTTCATCTGCAAAGTAAAATCTAACTTCATGCTGCTTATCGCTAAGCGAAGTATTTATTTGTTGCGTGAAATTTCTACAAGATATCCCCAATTCATTCTGCATCAGCTTTGAAAAAAAGAGCTTTGCAACAGCCTCCGTTAAATCTCGAAAACCTTTTGACAGCTGTTTTCTTTTTGTAAAGAGATGTGCAAGTCTACAGATAAAATTCCCAATGAAATACTCTATGTAGCAACAGAATCAAGAATAAATGATTTGTACAAACATTTTATATGTTTTTTTCTAAGTCAGATTCAAAGAGTTATTGCTTAATTAGCATATTGTCATTGGTCTGGTAGAACGTGCCGACCTACTTTTGATAGACAACGGCGCTCAGTAATAAAATATCGAGATAAACATAAATTAATATCCAGTGGAAAATATTTCGTACAGTCCTCCTCAGAAGCAACAGTTTTCAGCAAGAGCAAAACCAACCCAAATTTGTAATCGATCAATAATCGGTACCTGAACGCCCTTAGTTTAAATTTTGTTACCAACAACCTTACCACAAATTTAAAATGGTCTTGACCTTATTTCACGGACATGCTAAAGGTCAGAGATGCATGCATTTTGGTGCAGGTAAATAAAATTGTTCCCAATCACGCTTTCCTTCAAAGTAATTTCTCAGTTTCGTCATTATAGTTATCAACAGTCACAGAAAGAAAGGTCGCGTCTTCTACATAATGTCGATCCGTATATTTTATTTTTGTGTGCATCGGTGGGCGAGGCAAATCTTTGACTTCATAGTGAAGCAGCAGGACAAATAAGAATTACAAGATATTCCGTAATCAAACATTTAAAAGGGTTTCCTTGCTAATATAGTATTGCTATCTCAGCATCTAATCGTGAAAAGAACAATGACAACGGAAGTCGCTGAGGCTAAGGGGAAAGCACTCTAGGTTTGGTTTTGAAATACGTTTTTTTTTTTTTTTTTTTTTTTTTTGTAACGGCACTTCAACACATTATTGGCTGTATCATGCCAAGAAAATGGGAGCTATGTCCTTTCCCAAAGAAATACAGAGGCAGCACTCTGATAGACTCATTTCCTTTGAAGATATAAAAATACGTTTGAAGAATATATAATTTAGAATAAGAAGTGAAATCATCAAAGGCTTAATATAAGCTAATACGTAGAGCTATGCAAAAGTAGTTACTTCTTATTCATTTTCATGGTTACCAAAGAAACGGTTAAAATTTTTATAATGCGTCGTTGATGTGGGAACTCTAACATCACTTTTGTAATTACCCGGTAGCAAAGTACAGGGCTACACATGTTGTGTTTTGTTATACCATAGATAGGGTATTCTGAAAAATCATGGTATTCGGTGCTACTCTACACAATCAGAGCAGATTTTAGACGGCCCACAAAGAATTTTGTAGGTATACTTGGACGGTCGAGCATGTATGTTTTACACCTTTTTGGTTTGCCAACCCTCAAGTTAATGATAGTTTGGCTACGTATAGTTTCATGTGCCACGCTGATTTTTTTCCCCCGATTTATTCACATACTGGAAAACATGCGCGATGAGCAATGTACTGGAAATCACCGGAGCTTATTTAAATGATATTTTGTCTTCCCTTTGTTTTAAGTCCCCATTGGTCTCCTTTTTTTAACTGTGGTGTACATGTGTACAATATATTAAAAAAGTATTCATTGGACAGCGACAGAATCATATTATGCCAATATATCAAATAGCGATTTGTTTGGGCGACGGAATGCAGCTTTTAGAATAAACTTAAGGCAAATCACAGTATTTGTTCATTTTAGACAGAATGTGGTTCTTTATTTGGTTATTTTTAATAAAGATATAAATACCCTTTTCAGCAGTGCTTCTTTGATCTCTGAATCTGGACATGAAATATATTTTGTTAGCAGTGGTTCTTTGGTCTCTGGTTCTGGATATGAAATAGTTTTTCGACACGAAAATTAAATACCACTTGGACCATGGGTTGGCAGGTAATAAACAATTGAGCGTTGGAAGCATAAAATAATAATTACTTATCTAGACCAGACAGAAAACTGAGCTTGAACATGGCATCTGTGAGGCCATAAATCTGCATTTTGGGGCATAATTTACTTGCAATTTACACAAATATAGTCTATATATCAGTTACGGTAGAAACATTTTGAAATTGGTGGTTGGATAATGAAATACTCAAGTTGCACCTACGTTTACATAAAGTGTACAAGTAATTATTTGCATGTTGATAATTACATGTCAGTCTATATTGACTTCACATTTAGATTATTATTAATAGTTTCAACCTCACCACAAAACACTTAACTCTGACACAAGGTCAGCCTGGCTTATAATTTTGGGATCTATTAGCTGCAATTTGTTCTACATCGCCAGTTGACCAGCGGAATGGAAAATACAGAGAGCTCGGGCGTAATAGAATATTTCCATCGAACGAAATTATTTAAGGCAAAATGTGCGCCTCGTCAAACTTTACATTCACACAGCAGTTTTTGTGGTTATTTTCATCCTGTACCTAAAGTATTAGGTGTCAAAATTACCGGATAAACAGCCGATGTTATTCATTTAATCGTATACCTTAGCAAGGGTACAACCCAAGGATGGCTTAGAACACTTATCATTCTTTTTCGTCCACAGAATGTTTGCATGGAGGTTGTTGGCCCATGTAAACGTGCAGACAATATAAAGTAAGAAAGCCAGAGGAAGCTTATTACATGCGATCTCTGAAATAGCAGAATGTAAAACACGATACAACAAGTTAAAACTTCGCAACAGTTGGTCCTCCAAAGGATGAGAGCAATTATACTGGACCCATATTACACCATTGCTTAATGTATTAGAAGAGCCTGTTGATAATGTCTTTATACCTCAAATTAAAGCTTGGAATGGGGTATTCTGGTATTGGATATATAAAATATTGCCCCCCCCCAAAAAAAAAAAAAAAAAAAAAAAACTACTTTGTTAAAAAAAAATCGAAAGCCAAAGAGCAAATTAAACAATTACTGCTCGATTCTATATATAAAATCAGCTCGCATTTAATAACTTCAACATGCAAATTTATAGAGTGAACGAAAGAGAGCCATATACATTAATCAAGATGTTGCCTCAAATAGTAATTCTGTATTAGAGCAGTGGAGGCGCGAGGGTTCGAGGCGCCCAGGAGCAATGTTCTTTAGTGGCGTCCCTACTTTGCCACAGAGAAAAGTTTTTATGTCAGTTACCAACCTCCATCCTCCAACCCCATCCCCCATCTAAACATAGGTTTTCTGAAGAATTGCCCCCGTTACACCAAGGTGAGGTGACATATCATGAAAATTTCAGCTGCAAAAAAATAAAAAGCTCCCTTCGCCTGGCGCCCGGGGGCAATTGCCGCTCCCCCCGACCCCTCTCGCGCCTCCGCTGAGTTAGAGAAATGTGAAAAAATCAATGAGCAAAATACTAAGTAAGGATTCGAAACATTGCAACATGAATGCTGTCCAACTATTATGTATTTTCACAGTAGTTAATGTTTCCATATTTTAAACTAAAATAATCAAATCTCTAGTAGACCTGACACTTTCTCTCACAGCTCACTAAATATAAAGGCAATCAATGAACCAGTTTATAACAAGAGCTGACAATCGGACTATTAATGCTCAGAATATTGCTTTTTTTATTTACGCGCGTGTTTAACTACCAATATTTCTAATCTTAGACATTTTGTAAAGAAAAGTTCAGATCGATGTCTTCATTTGCACTGTTAGGCAAATGCATCTCTAAAGTAACGCCCAAAGTACGTGCAGAGACCCATTTCCTGAAATTATATTCTCTCTATAAGGGAATACTATAGAATAATGGTGAGGTTATTTATCTTGTTTCTGAAGAAATCGCTCAATACATAAAGAAGGATCTAAAAAGGATTATGGATCCAATGGAAAAGATAAAATTCTACATTAGAAATTAATCCAGAAGAATTCAAAAGGCAAAGGAAGATATAATGATATCAGCAATCTTTTATAAATACAAAGATATAAACGAAAACAACACATATTTGGCTTAGAGATAGAAATGGAAATATTTGGTTTGGTTTGGTTTGGTTTGTTTGGTTTGGTTTGGTTTGGTTTGGTATGGTATGGTTTGGTATGGTATGGTATGGTATGGTATGGTTTGGTTTGGTTTGGTTTGGTTTGGTATGGTTTGGTATGGTTTGGTTTGGTTTGGTTTGGTTTGATAGGGTATGGTTTGGTTTGGCATGGTATGGTATGGTTTGGCTTGGTTTGGTTTGGTGTTTGACTGCGCAGCAACAAAAGTAGGTTCGTTAGTACTGAGGCAATAGGAGTAAAGTTCCTTGACCCTGGGCACACCACAGTAGCTGAACCTGGTTGATCTAATGGTAAAATTCGAACCCGCACCCTTTCGGACGCGAGTTTGGCACCCTAACCACGGAGCCACAGCGACTCCAAATGGAATGAAAAATGAGGGTTGAATGCATATCAGATAAAAAGACCACGCCTTTTTCTTTATCAATCCTAATTTTCGTGTTTGTAATATTTATGGTTACTACTTTTTTTTAAAAAAACTATTCAAAATATTTACGAAACGCATGTGTTTTCGGGATAATACCGTGTAAGTGGCATGAGTGATGCTACAGAGGAGATTCAGTAAATGAAGTTCCAGGACAGAATCGCCATCAAAGCGTAAATACAGGAATCATAATCATACAACGAAGCAAATATGGAGTTGCTTGACATAATGACAAATGTTGTTTCGTTGGTGTTTATAAAAAGACTGACTGGACATTATCAACAGAGATTATTCCTTTCATATATTCTCCAAAGAAAGAGAGAAGACAGTGTAACTAATTGTTGTATTCTTTGAAATAAGGGGTATTATTTCAACTGTTTTCGAGAAAGCAAAATAGTGTAAGGAGCAGGTAAAGAACATTTATGATGTAGGCTAAATGTATACACTGTACAGCAGTGGTTCCCAACGCGGTGCCCGCGGACACCATGGCGCCCGCCAAGGTTTTTTGTGTGCCGCGGAAGAGGTTATAATGAATAATAATTATTTTAAAAAATGGGTCAAGTTAATTGGTTGGTGCCCGCCACTCTGTCATAAATCCACAAATGTGCCCGTAGGCACAAAAAGGTTGGGGACCCCTGCTGTAGAGAATAACTGTTTGAATCTAATTGAAAAGACCATGTCTTAGAATTTTATGACATAAATGAAGAAAGCCTAGGTCTATGGAGCTAATGGTAGAAGGGATTATTTGACTACCATCTAACCAAATTATAGTCGTATATAAGCAGCAATTGTTTGTCTCAAACGTACAATAGTCAAGAAGAAACATATACAACTCACACTAGATGTTTCTGAGTAAAAAGAAAAGTGGAAATAACTTAGGGGACTGTTACTCAGTTTCGAGGTTAATGCGTAGTTTATTTCCGGAATACACATATGTGAAAAATACATTTTTGAAAATAATGCGATAATTATTAGGTACTCGATTTATGCCTTCTATAATTGCAATTAGTAGAAGTAAGATCGAAAACAAAAGCGGCGAATGGTATCCATGCGCGAAAAAGTAGCACAGAATCAAGGTTGAGGAAATTGTCCGATCATTTAGTTACCAGTTAAATTTCGCATCAGTTTTCGTCAAAGTATATTTCGTGTGCTTCAGTTAGCTGCCAAATTTAGAAGAAATATTTGTTACTAACTACGTTTGTAATGAACTGGTTTTGTATTGTTATGCTAATTTTCTTTTAGGTCAGATGCGGAGTGATATACAGGATTGCCATTATTGTAATCTGTTCGCCCTTCTGAGCTTTAGCGCGACTACCCACGCTTTATTGTTTAAATGCCGCAATATGAGCTAAAATATGATATCTAACAACTTCAATATTCGTTCAAAACATTTCCTCAAAATTTATTACAAACTACACTCTCTACTTTCTGACAAGATTGGTTTAATTCATATGACTTATATAAAAGTATATACGTTGATACCTTCATGAAAGACTGGTTTATTGCACGTATAGCCTTTATAAAAATTAGTATATATATATATATATATATATATATATATATATATATATATATATATAAAATAAATAAAAATAAGTTTGAATTGCGTCCCTTCGATCTGGTATTTTTATTTTTGTAATTTTATGATAGAAAGTGATACAAATACTTTCAATAAAAAGATCGCTAATAGGTACTCAGATAGGAAGTGTGAGTGTTAACTTCAAAATACAGAAGTTAAAAATAAAATAATTTCTCAAGCCAAAATTAGTAACGATGCTTTTTGAATGTCTATACATTTTTCTCTATACCACGGACACAAATCTCAAGCGCGCGTACTTCTGTGAAACGGAACCCTGGGAGGAAACTTAACAGTGCATACTATTACTTCTAAGTTTAAACGCGCGTATCTCCGCAACTGGATATCCATTTTAGTTAAATATTTTGTTTTGTCATTTTTGACAAACATACTTTTAATATATATCGATTTCAAATCGGATTAAACTTTATCGACGAGTCGAGTATTTGTTACATATGGCAATTGATTACAAATTTCAATTATGAACATTATAAATCTTTATTCACGGCTTTAACAGAGGAAAATGGTAAATCGTCTAATGTCTCATGCTACGTTTCTACAAATTAATGAATGGTTGCTTCCCTAAACCGGACACTGTTCAGACTAAACCCTAGTGGCCGTATTCCAGGGATGTCCAGTATGCAAAAGTTTGAGTATTATAACAACCTAATTATCAGACATGTTAGAGTTCACGAAAAGAGTGTGAGTCACGAAAATTGGTTGGTTCTGCCTAACGACAAACTATTTTTTAAAATTTAAATATATCACGAAAATTTAAATCTGCGTCACCCCATCCCTCCTCCTCTCACGAAAAAGAAAAAAAGAATTCGCAGGCATATTTCCTAAACTGCACGCTGTTGGTGGTATGCGTCCGTAACAGGAAAGGCAAAGAATTTCGAATTGAGGAACTAGTCTAAAACTGGAAATGGTCTCAATTAGCCAGATGCATATATAGTCGCTTACATAACTAAAGATGTTATTATAGGATAATTTCAGTTTTAAGACGTCGAAGAGGAAGGCAAATTAAATGTATTGACATCATCAAAAAAGAATAGACCGTGTTGTAGCTTATTCAAGACAGCCAAACCTCACAAATATTTTTCTGTCGAACTTAACATATCTGAATTTAATCCAGGTGTAAAACCAGTCTGCAGATGGGGCCTTCGTAAATAAAACCCAATCACTTTCAATGCAGAACATCAAGAAAACACGTACTTTCGATGCAGAACATAAAAAACCCATCGCTGATAGGCATCGAAATGGGATACCGTGCTTTATCTGTTTTTACAATAACTATATGTGATCAACATCCCAAGAAAGACCACTTGTAACTACTATCGTTGTGCAAACAAACTCTTTAAGATTGTATCTGTCGCAAAGAATACTTTTACTACAATTGCTATCTTAACAATGATTTGTGATGTTCGAGACCATGAGGATAATTCATCTACTACTTCTTGCAAACGAGCTGTTCCTGATGATGAAAGCCATTCATACTTCTTTTATTTATGTGATCAAAGCAAATTCTACGTCTGAATCTGAACACATCCAACAATTTTTTCCACTCTGGTTACCTAAACCATTATTTCTGGGATCAAATACAACCACCATCACTACTACTACTACTAGCACTACTGCTACCACTACAATAGTGCCCTAATATGATACTCTCTTCATCGATATTAAAGGTGTATCAGTCAAAGTATAACAGGGTACAATACCCATAATGACTTTCAAATATTATCAACAATCACTTGCAGAAAATGGCGCCTGATTTTTGCACAATTTTTAGTTGACAGAGTTGTCTGTTACAAATTCTACCTGTAGTTCAAATTGGAATTTGTTTACCTGGTCAAAATAAATGATGTTATTAATTGTTATCGTCAATAATTATTATGTTTGTTTGGTGCGGTATTTGTTTCAGAAACTTGGAAACTAACTAATAAGTGGTACTATGTAATACTCGTATAGTTAATGTCACTACAATTGTGTAAGTAACTGCTTCTACTTATATAAGCAATCGCATCACGGATGCAGAATACCAAAGACACTACTACAACTTACTACATCTACTACTATGTCTACCACTACTGAGTCTACTACCAAGAAATATCGTTTAGTATCGTTCAAGGCGTGGGAAGGGGTGGGGGTGGGGGCAAAACAAGTACGCGATGTGTTTGTGGGATGGAACCCCTGGTGGGGGCCCAGCTGGCGAAGCTCTCGGAAGCAACTGCATTTTAAGCGTTTCCATGGCATGCTTTTAATCGTCTAACTGTAAAGAAAACTTACTTTAGGAAACGTTCTAGTTGTTTCTTATGTGGGGGGGGGGGGGGCGCTGGCTACGCTTCCCCTCCCCCTTGATCTGACCCTGACTACTAGTACCACTGTTAGTATCTTTACTACTACTACTACCATTATTACTACTACTATTACTACTACTACTATTACTATTACTACTACTATTATTACTACTACTACTACTACTATTACTACTACTACTGCTATTACTACTACTACTATTACTATTACTACTACTATTACTACTATTACTACTACTACTATTACTACTACTACTATTACTATTACTACTACTATTACTACTACTATTACTATTACTACTACTATTACAACTATTACTACTATTACTACTACTATTATTACTACTACTATTACTACTACTATTATTACTACTACTATTACTACTACTATTATTACTACTACTACTATTACTACTACTATTATTACTACTACTATTACTACTACCATTATTATTACTACTACTACTACTACTATTACTACTACTATTACTACTACTACTATTACTACTACTATTACTACAACTACTACTGCTACTACTACTATTACTACTACTACTGTTACTACTATTACTACTACTACTATTACTACTACTACTATTACTAGTACTACTAATATTACTACTACTATTATTACTACTACTATTACTACAACTACTACAACTACTGCTACTATTACTACTACTACTATTAATACTACTACTATTACTACTAGTACTACTAAGTACTAATACTATTACTACTACTACTACTATGTCGCTAACAAAACAGATAACACCCTTGCTGCTTCTACAAGGAAGAAGACTGACAAAAGAAAGGAAATGAAAAGCTAATCCTAGTCGATGTGAGATGCCAAAAAGCCAGATCACAACGATTTTAGCTTCCAGGCTGATTATCCGTGGATTTTATTAAGGTAGGTTAAAATACTTATGAAATCATTTTTATTTTATCTTTTACTTTCATTCCCATCCATTGGCTTCTTACCCCCATTTTTGTCAGCTGTAGGAATAGAAGTAATAGTGATGACTACAGCTATAATAGTAACAGCTGTCATTATCGTCAACATTTCAGCTATAATAGTAACAGCTGTCATTATTATCAACAAGTACAGCTATAATAGTAACAGCTGTCATTATCGTCAACATTTCAGCTATAATAGTAACAG
This sequence comes from Margaritifera margaritifera, assembly GCA_029931535.1. Classification (NCBI taxonomy): domain Eukaryota; kingdom Metazoa; phylum Mollusca; class Bivalvia; order Unionida; family Margaritiferidae; genus Margaritifera; species Margaritifera margaritifera. Next base: position 758,044 of record JAQPZY010000989.1, read on the forward strand.
TTGTCATTATTATCAACAAATACAGCTATAATAGTTACAGCTGTCATTATTATCAACAAGTACAGCTATAATAGTTACAGCTGTCATTATTATCAACAATAGCAACGGAAGGAAAGCATTTCAAATTTATTAAAACATTGAAATATGACATTATTTTGTTGTATCTTTTATCGAAAAGAACATAAATCATTTACATTTTATACAACTCTACTTTTCAAGTACTAGAGACAAGAGAAAGTGCGAAAATTAGGTCCTGTTATAGCTTTGGATTACAAATACTAACTCGTGTTTCTTCATGGCGACCAGAGATATGTATAAACTCACTACATTCGCAGACCATAAAACTTAAGTCTAGAAACTTGCTAATGGGAAAGCCCTTTCCCACTCCCACCCAACACCGGTCGCTAAGCAAGTTGTTATCCTTTAGAAGGTCTCTTGGCCATAAACTCATGGAATCGGTTTTAATTTGAAGTGTTTGAATGGAACTGCCATGTATACGATAAATTCTATTTCAATTACATTTCTCCTGAGAAAATAAAAAGTGGCGGAAAAGTGGTAAAGTTTTATAAACTTCAATAGGTCTTAGGAACTATCAAATGTATTTTATTTGACGACACAACATAATAAGTCAAGTATAGTATTTAGTCTGCTGGTTTTTAAATAGTTTTGCTATAAAGTACTATCATAGAAGCAATTAGTATACAGAAAATCTACTGCTTGTAAAAAGAGATACAATACCAGCATTACAACATTTGACACAGAATACATTTGTAGCTTAAGACTTGAGTAAATATGGTAAACAGTAAGGAAATGCTGTGAACAGCATTACAATAAAATTAAACGAGAGAGAGAGAGAGAACTGGGGAAAACTTATATTAAATCACACAGGCCTCAATTTCACATCGCCCGGGATGCATTTTGACAGCTTAATGCTGAACCTTTTTTACTTGTCCTTCACAGATTTAGAAAAAGGAGAGGTTATACAAAGGAAGCACGTGTACAGACTATATTTAAATAATTAAGGAAGGGATATAAAATAAATGAACGATCATACCAAACACAATCGTTCATGCTGTCTATGTCATATTCCCAAAACATACTATTATTCACATGGATAGTTTTACTTAATATTAGTGGGGCTCTACTTCTGGGTGACGATGTTTAACCTGAAGACAATGCTATAAGGAATCTTCGTTTAAGGAAATTCCATTTTATGAAGAAAGACCTATACAGGGTACTAGCGTTTTACCGTTTTTGTAAAGACAAAGATGAGTTACACAGCTTCAGTTTCCATGCTATGAGAGAAAAAATGTCATCACCATTAGCTTGTTTACAACTCATTTTCAGAATTACTGTTGTCCGATAGAATCCATCTATTCATATAAAAAATTAATGCCATAAAACTAGCAATGAAATTAAAAAATTGCTCATTCTTTCAATATTTACAAATGTATCCCTTGTTTCAGCTACCTCGCAGTTAAACTGTAACGCTACTATGACTACTGTTAGTTGCATATGTTTGCTGTATCAGCTGCTGCTACTGTCGTTGCTATATTAGCAAATACCACTGCTAAAGAAGTAAATTCACTGCTGTCATTGCTATATTAGCAAATACCACTGCTAAAGAAGTAAATTCACTGCTGTCGTTGCTATATTAGCAAATACCACTGCTAAAGAAGTAAATTCACTGCTGTCGTTGCTATATTAGCAAATACCACTGCTAAAGAAGTAAATTCACTGCTGTCGTTGCTATATTAGCAAATACCACTGCTAAAGAAGTAAATTCACTGCTGATCATGAAGTTCTCAGATGAACTAATACTATTGCGGCTTTCGAAACAACAGTTTTCTCGTGCGAGTGATCACGAAGTTCTCAGATGAACTAATGCCATGGCCGCTTTTGAAACAACAGTTTTCTCGTGCGAGTGATCATGAAGTCTTCAAATGAACTAATGCTGTTGCAGCTTTTGAAACAACAGTTTTCTCGTGCCAGTGATCACGAAGTCCTCAGATGAACTAATGCTGTTGCCGCTTTCGAAACAATAGTTTTCTCATGCGAGTGATCATGAAGTCCTCAGATGAACTAATGCTGTTGCCGCTTTCGAAACAATAGTTTTCTCATGCGAGTGATCATGAAGTCCTCAGATGAACTAATGCTATTGCCGCTTTCGAAACAACAATTTTCTCGTGCCACAGTTTCAGCAGAGAAGATTAAAATGATACATTGGTATGAACTACTACAAGAACCAGACTGAAGACATTATCGTTTACATTAATTGGCTGGGGATTTCTAATAACTTTGCATAGATACAACGCTAATCTTATCTATTTTTTTCCAATTATCTGGCCTGAAGATAATCCAATAAATTCTCGCATGCAAGCTATAAAAAAAGAAGCAAGCATATGTAAACAGGTAAGAAACTTTAGAACATGTATACATGTGTTCAAGTACTTAACAATTTTTACCCACTGTACATTATAGATGATAAAGTGACAAGCAACAAAAGCTTTATTTCTTAAACCAGTGTCTCAGAGTAGTTGCTGACGCACCGTGTGTAGTGTTTGTCCGAAAGCCTAGGATCAGGATGAGATCCTAATAAATATTATGAAGATTCCGGGACAGACGATCGAGATCGACAAGCGCCAAGACCTGATGCAGAGCGCATGACTGAGTAGACATCGTCAAGAGTATTGGTATAAGAATGTGAGGGGATTTGCCAGGTCCTGCTATCATCACGTGTCGAAGACCATCAAAGGGGTGGAGAGCTTCATATTATTCTTTAGCATACTTTTAGTGAGACTATGTTATAATAATCAAATATAATTTTAGCATCACCATATATTTATTGTCGTCATTTGATTATGTTAATTTGAAAACAAAATCAAGTTTCACAGAAGAATATGTCACAACTCCAATATCATATCCATTCCCCGACATAACACAGTTAAAAGATATACGTGCCAATAATAAAATCTGCATTATATAAATATTAAACCCAGTTAACTAAATTTTTTAAGCATGAAATAACTAGGCATCTTTTCTCGCCATGAAATAATTTTTAATGAGAAGTTGCAGATGGCTCTATTTCTGTAACCAGTTTAACTATTACGTTACAGTTTGTGCAGCGGTGCCTTAACGTCATGACGTTGCATTATGACAGCGATATGGATTCCCTCTCAAGCCCGTGGATAAAAAAAAGTACACACTACGGTGGTAACAGTTATATTATTATGGTTTCAAAACATTACTTTATCAGAAAATGCAAAAAAGTAAATATCGAAATTTTATGTCATAAGGCCGGTTTTCCCGTGAACTGGCTATAGTATAGATTACTGTTTGAAATACGTTATATTTAATATCTTTATCGCAACAAATCCCTGTTGTTTAATAAAAAGTTGCTACAAAGTTCTAACTGGCTGCATAGTTTGTCTCTACGAAGTCGATTTTCATCATTATTCGGCAGGAATGCGAAAATATTTTGTACAAGAATTTCTCTTTATATTTGTTTCTTTAGATGAGTGGCGTCATAAAAACCTAGATCTATTGCAGTCCATGAACGGAGGCTTTGTGTTATTCATCATGGGTGTTCCGTCGTCAAGAAATCGCAAATTCTAAACCCTTGTTTCCATATCGACTACACAACGACAACTGGGCATCTTTTAAATCTGTCGTTGTTTAGACGATTCTGATGATCATAAATTTACGAAATCGGTGTCAATTTCAACCATCCAGTGGAAATGCAGAATATTTATTTAATTATATTCTAATCACATTTCTCATGAGAAGCATAATGCAAAAAGGTATGACAGCTCCATAAACTTTAATGTGCACGAGGAAAAATCTAATTACTTGAACGAGCAAAGTTGCATATGATAAATCAAGTGTGCTGTGCAGCTTGATAATTCCTCAGTACTTTGCCATAAAACATTACACTGCACATTAAGAGGAAAATCAATTAACACTTGTCAAGAACAGAGTTACTGGTGTGTATTAACGATTTGGTGGTTGGCATAAAACAAATACAGTGCAAGTGGCTGAAGACGGAGAAATGCAATAATCGATAATCGAAATCAATTATACCGGATACAGAAAAAAATACAAAGAAAGCAATACTTTAGACATGATTCACTTTAATTTTTCTTTGATCGGGTTATATTTAAAGTTTAGTGCCGATCTTTGTTATTTTGCCTTGACAGATATAGCGCAATTTAAGAAAGCTCGTGTAGAAAACACAACCATATGGCTTAGGAAGATATATATGTCATTTTCAAGGACGACCGTATCTAAATCGATCATTTATATTGTCTATGTCATTTTCCTACAATTTAACACGAAAGCCGCGGTGGCTCAGTGGTTAAATTGTCGAACTCGAGACCCAAATGGTGCAGGTTAAAATCCAATCATCGGATCAGCTCAGGTCGGCTACTGTTGTGTGTCCATTGAGCAAGGCACTTTACTCCAATTGCCTCGGCACTGAATAAACTAGCTGTGTTGCTGAGCCGTAAAACGCCCAAACCAAACGAAGTACAATATAACAAGATCGCCTGTTTTATAAATCATTTTATTTATTACCACCAGGGTTTCATGCTGGGATGACAATGTTTTAGTTTGAAGATAATGATACACGAAACCTTCGCCAGAGATCATCCCATATGGGGAAAGTCGAGGCCTTAAGGGTACTGATGTTATACGAGCATTGTTATAGCAGAGACACCGCTTGGCTTTTATGCGCGGAAATAGCTCATAAACACTTATTTATTTATGGCTTATTTTCAGTATGACTGTTATCTGATCGAATTTTGTCTAATTATGAAAGAAACCAAATGCCATAAAACTACTAATTAAATAGAAACAATTCGCATATTATTTTCATCTTTCCATCTTCTGCACATAACCATTTTTGGCGTGAATTATTATTTCTGCTGCTTCAGCTACTACTGTTGCTCAAGTAGCAACTACCACTGCTTTACAGAACTTTGCACAACGGGTCTTATATGATTAGACAGTTTTTGCTGGTTTGTTAGTGCGATTTTTTGACGTCGTGCGATTTTGTGACGTCAGCCGTACATAAACATCAGAATGGCGCGTGTTGTTTGAATGCAACGCATGGTATACGATTTATACGCGAGTATATACGGTAACTTCAGCTATTACAGTGCTACCATGTTTTATGTAATTCAACCGCTTGGACAAAAGCTTTCTCTCTGGAGTATTTACCTTCGTAACCGGTGCATTAGTAAAAAAATTCTCACTCTTGAATGCACTTTCAATTTGATCCTTATCATCAAGAAGTTTGCACATCGTATAACGAAAAATGCACTGGATATAATAATACATCCATATCACATAATGAAGCTTGCACAGCATATAGAGTTTTATTTTTCCACATTATATAGTAACAAATACACAGCAAATATTAATGACTGTACTGCTACTACTAAATTGGTCGCTAGGTTTGATGTTATCTCTATTCCAGTTACTACCAAGAGGAGAAGGAAGGGGAGGAGGGTCAGATGAATTGGTAACAAAGGATAGGAGACAAGACAAAGGATTGGTATTATATCTGTTCCACTTATTAGAAATCCTCAGGCAACCAATGTGAAGGATAATGTTCTATCTCTGGTTCTTGCTCAATCAAAGTTCGAATACTTTGTGAGGACAGTGGAAACAGTTTGCCATTATTGTCCGTGCTTTTTTTTTTGCGTAGTTAACGAAGTCGTCTTTGTATGATTTTTACACGTGGTTACTCAGTATGACTTTTTCTTGTGCTGTATCTATAGTGGGAACTTAGTTCTCTATTCTTCCTCTCAGTGTCAGCTTTTGGAGCAGGTAACATGAATGGAAGTTGTTTCGAAAGCAGCAATTATGGAACGCCAACTCTGTCTTAAGTGGTCCGTATTGAATACATACGGTTCAAAATACATTATGTGATGTGCATTCCCTGTGCATTTATTATGATATGATTTACGTTGCTTATTATATGATGCGCATTTGATTATTATATGATGTGTATGTTTTATTATATGATGTGTATGTTTTATTATATGATATGTATGTTTCATTATATGAAGTGCACTTTTAAATAAATGATATGCACTTGTTCCTATATGGTGTGCATTTCTTATTATATCATGTGCTGATGTTTATTTTCTGATATTTATTCTAATTATATGCTGTGTATTTTTAATTATATACTGTGTATTTTTAATGATATGCTGTGTATATTTAATTATATGATGTAGTAGTAACAGTAGCAGCAATCATCGTCGGCATCCTCCTCCTCAGATAAAGAAGGAAATACAAATGTCAGTTCATGCAACAATAAAAAAATGTTTTGTTTTATTACACTGTTGGTAAGCATGTATTCCAATATCATTTTATGATTCTCCATTTTCAGTTACCCACAAGAGATCGCACGGAGAGTAAATCATTTTACAACTCTCGATTGCAAATACTACATCATACGATATGCTGTTTGCAAACGTTTATACATTGCTAGCATTGCAACCCATGAACTGAGGATTTGTGTTAGTTTACACGGATTTGTGTTAGTTTACACGGTTTTGTGTTAGTTTACACGGATTTGTGTTAGTTTACACGGATTTGTGTTAGTTTACACGGATTTGTGTTAGTTTACACGGATTTGTGTTAGTTTACACGGATGCTCCTCGTCTGTAACTACTTTTACTACACCCTTCTTTTCATTCCCAATAGACAACAATAACTAGACGTCTTTTAGACTCGGTTCTTGATTAGACGGCTATGATGAATATAAAGTATCGGAAATTGTGACTTTTTCAAAGACCGAAGAGGAGGTGATTCTCCTGAGAATTTAGGAGTAACGTGAAGATATGAATGTTTTATAGATGCCATTATTGTAAAATAATTGTATCGTCCATGGCTAATGGACAAGCATACAATTAAGATATTAATATTTTTACATCTTATATTGCATATTGCAGCCTGAGTAAAATAAGGCTTTTGTTGCTTGTTATTTAACCAACTATAATGTACAGACGGTAAAAAAAGTATTAAGTACTTGAACTGACAACGTCGAACATGATAAAATAACAATATTATTTAGTCAGTTAATTTTTAAATAAAGCATTATCATACAGGTCAAAAGAAAGTATATTAAAGCTTCTGAATGGAGATACCAGCGTATTTTAAGATTTGATTGTAGAATTCGGCATAAAACAACTTTTTGGCTGAATAGCTAGTAAAGACAGAGAAAATGACAATGCCGGTAATGGAAACAAGGACATACTGAAGTAGTTGACCCTTACTGGCCTGTGCGGGTATCGAAACCGCGACACTTGGATTACGAGTCCAATGCTGCACCAACTGAGCTACCAGGACTCCCGACATAACAACAAAAGTAGAGCTGATTATTGTAGTAGTAGTACTTATCATTATCATTATCATCATAATCTGCTGCTGCTGACGATAATGACGATAACTATTTAATGATGACAGATATAAAAAATGTAATTAATTCAAAATGAAACATGAATGTTTAGTTTATTATAGTGTTAGGAAATATGTAATTCAATGTATTTTACGAATTTCAACTCTTGCGTACAGTACAAAATAGCATGCGAAGACCAAGTTTAAAAAAAATTTTTTTTAGTTTTTTATTTTACGGCTCATGCTTGTACACATATGATACAACTACTATATACTTATGCTTGTACACATATGATACAACTACTATATACTTATGCTTGTACACATGTGATACAACTACTATATACTTATGCTTGTACACATATGATACAACTACTATATACTTATGTTTTGATGTTTCCATTCAGTAATAACACTTGCTACATTTGCAGCCCATGAACTGAAGATTTGCATTAATCGTTACGAGTGACTCTTTGTCTGTAACTGTCGTAAAGAAATCACTAATTTCAAACCCTCTTTTCAATACACACCAGAATACGATAAATGAGCACCTTGTGGCCCAGGTTATTGTATTTGAGGGTTCTATTGACCATAAATAAACGGAATTTTGTTGTCAATTTCAAAAGTTTTGAAAGTGAAAGTGCTGCGCAAATTATTAATCATGTTCTAATTACATTCTCCGGAGATATTAGGAGTTACTGGAAGGTGCGAAAGCCTCATTAACTTTAATGTGCAAGAACGCAAAATGTATTTACTTCGAACTGGCAATGTCGCACATAATAAATTAAGCGTGCTGTTCAGTCGGCTAATTTCACAGTAATTGCCATAAATCTTTATCCTGTACATTAAGAAGAGAACCTATTAACACTTCTCAAGAATAGAGAAACCAGCGCAGTTTAACAATTTGGTTGTAATAGTTGGTATAAAACAAATATGTGGCACAATATGTGGGGTGAAACGAAAAATAAAAGTATGCCATAACCGGTATCAGAGTGCCAATTTTGCCCCGGGGTGGACTTTCCCTCTAGGAATAATGGCTCTAAGGCCATTTTCCACCGGGGGAAAATTTATCCTTGACTAACACCCTAACCCCCCCCCCCCCCCCCCAGCCATTTGTCTCGGGGGAAAAACTGCCCTAGATTTGCCAGAGGCAAAAACTTACACAAATGAAGATGAATTATCTTTCGTCACCATTTTTTAATGACAAGTGGTTTATTAGAGGAAAATTTGAGTCAGTTGGGATGGGGTTAGGTGAAAAGAAGGGTTGACAGACACAAGAACAGAATTTGTCCGAGAGAGAAATTCTGTTCTAGGTGGCACATAGTCATTTATGGGGGAAAATGGACCGCAGAGTAGTTTTTTCCCATAGTAGAATTTCGAGAGAGTTAATTGACACTAGAGTAGAATTTGCCTGGGGGAGAAATTCTGCCCTAGTGTGATAAATAATATTAAAACGACTTTTCTCTGGGGGAAAATAGACTTTAGATCAGTTTTTTTACCGAGTGGAAAATTTGCTCGGGTAAAAAATTGGTTCGCTCTGGTGTTTTACGGCAATACAGCTAAGGAAGATATCGTTCAGAGGCAGGGAAAATAATATTTCTTGCGCAAGGACATACAACGGTGGACGATCGAGGCTGATCCGATGGTGGGAATCAAACTCGATCCTTTCTGGTCACGAGTGCAACGTCTTAAAAACTGAGCGACCGCCGCTCTCTACCTTGCGAGAAATAAGTTCAACAAACTAGGAGAAATGGCCATTATCAGAAAAGATAACGTGACGTCACATATTACACTTGCGAGAACCGCCCATGGGTACCAGATAATGACGGACTATATGGAAAATAATGTAAGTCTGGCGTTGTTATATGTAAAGCTGGTGAAATAAATGTTTGCTATAAAAAAAAACAAAAAAAAAAAAAACATTAAGAAACTCTACAAAGTGTTAGCTGACCCAGAGTAATTTTATTTATGCCTACTTGAAACGCTGGGTGTAATGGAAACACTTGGGGTGGGGGGTGGGGGGTGGGAATCTTGTCAACCATTCGTTAGTCTGAAAATAATCATTTAATATATTATGTTCATGATGTGAAAAATATCATATTATAACTATGAAATATCTTTTTTTGAGGATACAATTAAAAGACTTCCCCTGTTGTGTTTATAGAATTACATGTTGATGTCATCTCCAATCTTTCTTTTTTATAACGACCATGGGAAGAAATAAATACCAATAACAGCAATAGCAATAAATTCAATATGCTTTTTTTTCTTCATCCTGCCCAAGCTGTATATCGATATGAATTCAATAGGCTTTTTTTCATCCTGCCCAAGCTGTGTATCAATATGAATTCAATAGGTTTTTCTCATCCTGCCCAAGCTGTGTATCGATATGAATTCAATATGCTTTTTTTCATCCTGCCCAAGCTGTGTATTGATATGAATTCAATAGGCTTTTTTTCATCCTGCCCAAGTTGTATATCGATATGTAAGTAATGATCTCCGTTATTTGCTCTGCAAAGATAGAGCACAAGCTGACCCAATTGAAAAGAAGAAAGATTAGAAACTATTTTAATATGGTTTGGGAAGATATGTAATAGCACAGATGACTAATATGACAGATGACAGATAGCACAGGTGTGACTTGGGAAGATATGTAATAGCACAGATGACTGATATGACAGATGACAGATAGAACAGGTGGCTTGGGAAGATATGTAATAGCACAGATGAATGATACGACAGATGACAGACAGCACAGGTGGCTTGGGAAGATATGCAATAGCACAGATGACTGATATGACAGTTGACAGATAGCACAGGTGGTTTGGGAAGATATGCAATAGCACAGATGATTGAGCTAAACTCGATCTATGATATTCATTTGGAAATTATATTTATTCTCGACACATACGGCGTTTCGTCTAATACAGGTTTTTCAAATTGCATGTAATTGTACACTAAAAATCCATAATTTACACTCCAGTATGTAATAACCTTAAAATATTCGTTGTATGAGAAAGTTGTGCTTTGATTTTGAGCACTTATTTGTTTGTTTGCAATTTATTTTAAAACTTGTAATGACGAAAAGCAGCCATATGTTTATGTCAATAATAAAGCTAATAATTTCTAGATTTTCTGAAAACATACCGTATATACTCGAGTATAACCCGGTTCCAAATGCAAACAACATAGACCCTGATATGATGGTGTATTATGCTACAGCAGATCAGGGTATATGTTGTTTGTTTTACCGATTAGTCCTTACAAACCGTATAGACCCAGATCTGCCGGTGCATTATGCAACGGCAGATCTAGGTCTATGCAGTTTGCAGTTGGTTCCCAATTATACGCGAGTACGGATGGCACTAAGTTCACATGATCTACGGACCGTTGTATTTAATACAAGTTCTAATCTAGGGTAGTGATGTTCAGTCTGAAGTGAATAATAGTTGGAACTTCTCCTGAGACAATCCTCTTCATGGAAGTCAAAGCTGTTATGGGTACTCGTGGTATAATCACAGATTTGAGGCATCACGCAACTGATGTGATATGGTTTACTGGTGGCCCACAAGAACATAATACCTTGTTTTTATCATGTGTGCCACAAAGTTTATAATGATGCAGGGTGGTTTCATTTTTTTTACCCATAGGCGGGTGGTTATATTACTTTACTCTTGCAATGATACCTGGCGGGGTGTTCAACGTTTCAAAACGGTGTAAAAAGCCACTTCCGGTGCAATGTTTGCATGTAGTATTGATGGTGGATAGTTTCAAGAGGCTATAGCTTTATTAAAGTAATGCACAACATATGCTTTTTTCATTGTCATTTAACAGATATCTAGGAAAATCTGCAAATAGAAATAATGGGAATTTATAAAAAAAAAATTAATTTAAAATAACTTATATGATAACACACGAGTGGTATTTTAAAAGTTCTGAATATTTGGTTGTAACTTTTTTTATTTCTTTGAACCTGTCAATAACTTTAACACCGATCGATAGACAAAATAACGTTATAAAATGATCTGCAGCTGCACGTGCAGCACGCTGGACACGTGCAGATATATGCATGTGATGTAACATAGGTAAATGACGGTGACCTAAAAACGTTGGAGAAGGATAACAACTCAAATCCGGGCTCTCTTAGGGTCATCTCCGACTGTGATAAAGTTTACGGATGTAATTATCTGTCATATCCTACAACTTTTATGTGGTTTCGTTGTTTTAAAGATGGTCACGAATCCATGGAGCTGACCCACTTCCTGGAAGACAGTGAGCGGGAACTGGCTGCTGTGAAGGGGGTATTTGATGAAGGTGCTCGATATATAGTAAAATATTTATATTATCACAGTCAGCTGTTCTTAATACATATATTGAAGAATCATCTGAAGCTCAGAAAGGTTATGCAAGATTTGTTGACCACTGATTAAACACAGACTCGGGTTGAAGTCGCCAAATATGACAAGAGTGACTAGAGACGTTTGAATGAGAGTATGGATTTACTGTTCTGAACCAGACTCAACACAGACTCGGGTTGAAATCGCCAAATATAAAAAGAATGACCAGAGACGTTTGAATGAGAGTATCACAGATGATGAATCATGGATTTACTGTTTTGAACCCGACTCAAGAGAAAATAATAAAGTTTAGATCGGAGAAAATGAGCAGGGACCACAAACCACTCGACGTGATCGGATTGTCAAAAGAATTGTATACGCATTATTTTTCGATGCCTTGTCATCCAGATACCTGGCTCTGCTAGTTACACTGGATATTTATCCAAGGTATTGCCAAAAGTTGTGGAACACTATCAAACCAACCGTTAGTGCATCGGTACCCTCGAGGTATCCATCTACTCCATGATAACGCACCGGCGCATACATCCGCCTTTGTGACAGACTATCCAAAAGGACACAGCATCCAAACTTTGCCACATGCTCCATACAGCCATGATTTAGCTCCAAGTGATTTTTGGCTGAAATCCGTTATCAAAGGTTCGCTGAGGGGCAGACGATTTTTAATAGACGCCATGCGGTTGGAAGTGCAGTTTTCAAGTGTATGAACAACATACCAAAATGTGAGTACAAAATGGCATTTAATAATTGGATAACCAGACTGAGAAAGCGTGTAGGGGTACACGGTGGGTACTGTGAGGGAATGCACGCAGGAACTGTTCATTAATAAAGAACACTGTTGTCCAGCGCACTATTATTCAGAAATTTTTAAATATTGTATTGTAGCACGCAAGGGATCTCACAACCAAAGAATCAAACAAAACCTCCGTGAGTCTGGCTTGAGGTCGATGTTTCCCCTATTTCCAAGGACCTCAAGACAACAGTCGTTGTCAACTGAAGGGTTCCTAAATGCGCAAATACCACTAATAATTTTCCTCTAATCAATAACCACGCACTCACCAGACCCTAATTTGACACTTGCGTGGTTTTCCTTGCTTCACATACGTTAAAATATCCGGAGAATTCCTTATCTTAAGAAAGCAAGGAAGGTCCATTTTACGAAACTAATCCATGCTACCATAGAGTCTCGTGAATACTGTACATTATGACGTTTGCTCATAGAAATTGGGCAATTACTCTGTTTGAAAAATATCTTCCCAACACCGACTCCCCATAATCAACAAATTATGACTAGAATCTAACAAAGCTATAAACGGAGACGTTAATACAAATAGCATATAACCTAGGATTATTACATTATAATGTGTTCACATTAGTTGCGTGAGGCCTATACATTTGCAATGTTTATTTCTATTCTGCACTTGTTTACATTTTCCTTGGCAAGTATTTAGCAAAATTAGATAAAATTATATAACTAGAAATAAAAAAATAATTTTAGAGTAAAATCAACCATTGACAAAGTGATCTAGTCACATAATGGGCTAATATGGTATCATATTGGCTCCTAGCTCAAGTTTTGATAGCTATGTCAAGGGACAAAAACGTGTCGGAGTTTGAATTAAAGGCTAATAACTATCAATATACATTTTTATTGGGAAAGAAATAAGAAAGAATAACAGTGTTATAAATTCTATATAGCTGAGGGGCTCACAAGAGATAAGATTTTGGAATAATCTACCTAAATTGCATTGAATAATTTCAGTTTGTGAGGGGGATTGTCCTACTTACAATTAAGAATATATTTTTAATGCACTGTGAACTCTGTGTTTCATGTAGTGTAAAATCGTACAAGAAAAGTATTCAGTGCTGTGTGAGAAAAGTTCTTTGGCTTTTGAAATTTTGCATGATTTATTTTTTTCTTAAAGTTCATTCTGATTCGGTTCGATTTGAATATCACTGTGAGCACATAATCTATATCAGTAACCATTGTTTTGGTCTTGTTTCCAGGATCATCCTTGATAAGGATTTGTTTATATTTTGTAACCACAAACAAACTGTTAACTGATAAACATCAGCTTGGAAGGAAAGAGAAAAATAGCCAGACAGAATAATATTGCTGATCAAAGATCAGAAGGCTCAGTTTTTAACATTTTAAATAACAGAATAGGTATTTTTACTTTCCATCATGAAGAGAAGAAAACACTACATTTTCTTGTATTTTAATTGGGAAAAAATTATGAAATAATTCTTGAAATAACTGAAATTTTTGCTTTGAGGACCTAAGTAGAATGATGGGAGAGAAAGAGAGACATATTTACTTTGCATCTTCTTGAAAGGAAAGTCTTGTGCTTAAGGCCTTTAGTTTGCACGAATGTGTGAGGGGCTGATCCAGGAACCAGGAATATCGTTTAGGGCGGAGCGTAAACAGTAGGTGGGGGCTCAGGGGGCCAAGACCCCGGACGCTCCTGTAATTTGTGTTTCCAGGGCATAATTTAAACCATCTAACTGTAACTGCAAGGAAAACTTACTTTGGAAATTTCCATGTTGGTTCGCACTCATATTTTGGGTGGTGGTGGTGGGAGGCGCGCCGGTTTGCTCCCCCCCCCCCGTATGTGATTTAGAAAAGATGGGGGGAAAAGTGTATACCCGGCTGGCTCACTTTAAGTTAAAGAAAAATTCTAATATAATGTGAGCGTGCATTGAACACCATATCACTGTGTTTTTCCTGAGAAAAAGTCTGTGCACACTTTCTTGACAGATAAATGACAAGCTGTCGACGTTGGTCTCACCGACAGACTTAAATGGTGCATTATTTTTGTTTTATGCTAGTCAGTTAATTAGTGCTTTTACCAAGAGAATTAATTTTGATGATTCACTGGAGGGAATTATCAAAATTATTTTTTCACTCTAGCTGATAGACATCTATAACTTATGACCAAAGAATTTCATCCGCCATGTCGTCAATTGCTTGGTCTAGTGGTAAGTACGGTGATCTATCACGCAGGAGTACCAGGTTCGAATCCCACAATGTACTTTCTTTTCTTATTTTTTTTAATGTGCTTTTCTGTACGTTGAATTCGAAAAGAGAATTATGTTACTACTGATATTTCTGTGCGTATGTACACAAAACACAGCAGAACATAAAATAGCCGACATTATCACGCGGGATACCATAAGAAATCGGCTGCCCCAGTTTGTTATAAACTTCAGCAAACCAATACGTTTGAGCATAAAATAAAAAGAAAATTTCTTGTTCCGAGTGAATAACGGATATATTTCAGGGATGGGGGGGGGGGGGGGCTCAAATATTTTCATCCACTCGATAAAAGAGCACAAGTAGAATACATCAAAAAGAAGCAAGTTTAGAAACTCTCTTAATATGGCTTAAGAAGATACATGCATGTCAGCTACTTGGACGACCGAGTTAAGCTCGATATTTCATATTAATTATAACATTGTATTTATTCTCGACGCCTATGGAGCCTTGTCCAATGCAGTTTTTATGAAACAATATGGATTCGTAACATAAAAGTCCATACTATACACATCACTGCATAATAACCTAGGAAGGTTTGGTGTGTAATAAAGTTGTGCTTAGGTTTTATTCACATGTGTATCTGTTTGATTCATTTGTTCACCACAATTTTCTGCACTTGTAATGGCAAGAAGGATGGACATGCTTACGTCATATTGGTTGGCTTTTAACGGCACTTATAACACATTACTGACCATACAATGCCAAGGAAATGGAGGTAAGTGCCTTTCCCAGGTACACACAGAAGTAGCCGACCTGGGATGGTATCGAACCCGTAAACCTTTGATTACGAGACCAAATCTGTACAAACTGAGCTACCGCGGCTCCCACTGACGTCATTAGCGAAATTGATATTGTCTATATCATATTCTCAAAATATATTAAGTTCATCTGATTCTTAGACTATTGTGTTTCATATCAGCGAGGTTCTATTATGTAGCGACGAAGAGAATAATGGATGGAACTTCTCCTGAGAGGTATAAAGGGTACTCGTTTTACAATGATATTGCTGCGACGGATATGTTACATAATTCAGTGCTCATGAAAGGAATCGTCTCATCCGTATTAGCTTATTTAGACCTCATTTCCAGCATGACTGTTATCCGATCGAATATAATCTAATTATTCACAAAATTAATTTCATAAAACTGATAATTAAATTTATAAAATATTGCACATTATTCGCATAAAATATGGGTGCACTTTTAAATCGTCACTTCGAATTGAAATCGCAACGAACAACAATCAATAGAAGTTTTTGACGCAGATACTCCCAACCCACCCCCGCGCGGCTCACGTCCAATCAACACTTTGCAGCTTAATAGAGCACTGTGCTCAAGGCAACACCACGGTAGCAGGTCTGGGCTGATCCGATTGTGTGAATCGAATCCTTACCCTTTAGGTCACAAGTCCAGCGTCTTAACAACTGAGTCACTGCGGCTTAGACGAAATGACAAATGGTATAAAGGTGCAGTTGTTACTAAGGGAGTGTCTTTTCAGACATAGATCCATAATACTGTTTGCGTATTTTGAACACCGAGCTAGCAACTCTTAATATTAGTTTTAGATATATAAAGTTAAAACTTCCCAAGTGTTGTCCTGTTTAGGTAGTTGTGACTGCATAATACACATTTAGGTATTTGTGACTGCATAATACACATTTAGGTCACTGTGACTACATAATACCCATTTAGGTATTTGTGACTGCATAATACACATTTAGGTAGTTGTGACTACATAATACCCATTTAGGTATTTGTGATTACATGATATCTATTTAGGTATTTACTATTGTAATGGTGCAAATTTCTGTCGATTTCTGTAGAACACATTTTAGTTTGACAGAGAACAATTAATTGGATTTATGAGGAAAGGTACCGTATGAAATCGCTAGACTGCGATGGTTGTAATGTCCGTTTTGAGGGGCGAAATTGATTCTTAATTAAGCATTCGTTTATTTAACGGTCAGACAAATTGGAAGGAAAAGGTTAACTTCGATCTTGGTATCGAAAATGTCAGAGTTGAGAAGGTACAGAAACCATTTGTTAGCTAGTTGAGGTTGCATTATCTTCTTGAATTCTCCAGAATCGGTTATTTTAAAATCTAGAGGGTTACGATGACCGCATTTTGGCGCGTATTTATAAAAGGCGGTAGATATATTCGATCTGATTGGCTACGCTAAATAAGGGGCGTGTTTCCCACACGAAATTTCATTGTTTTTAATATGCCCCTTCGCAAAATTTAGTCAGTCTAAATTCCTGCAAGATGAAGATATTTTTGACTCCGAGATTGAATTTAGGCGAAATTCTCTTGTAAAAACAATTATTCAAGGGACCGGATGTCTGGAAAGTTGACGGACACAATTCTGGCGGTAGAAGCGAGCAAGGCTTGAAAGCACAAGGTATTTGCATCAATCTCATGTAATTCGTTGATACCAGTATAATTATTTGCTTGAATTTATTTGTTTATATTTGCATAAATTTATTTGTTTAAATTCGTAGATCAGTTTTCTTAATATGAGTATAACTATTTGTTGAGTTCATTTATCTGAATTAGTACAATAATCTTCTTTATACGAGTTTGACGAATTGTTTGAATTTGTTGTCTTGATTGTCATAGGAATCATGTATTCTAAGCATTTCATGCATTACTTTATTTAATATGAGTTGGGAGAATATTGTGTGAATGCATGCGAACCACTAATGTAGTTGAGTGGTGAGGTGAATTTCATTGATTCATTTGTATAATTAGGACGTGAACTGAAACTGTTATGTCTCGTGTGATGTTAATGTGATGAAATAGCCGTTAGAAAGTACATTAATCTTCTGAAACTAGGTTTGTTTATGGTCTGTCCAATTTGGTTTGACCAGATAGTCTTTGGTATCTGTTTGAATTCCGATAGGACGATATCTGACGTAACGAGAGTGGAGTAATGCTCTACTCCCAGAAGGATATTTGACAGAAGATTTAGGTTGCTTCTCTGTTTATTTTGAAAGGGGAAATAGCTCCATCCACGTACCTACATATCCACGTATCGACGTATCCACCTACCTACCTATCCACGTATCCACCTACCCACACAAAGTTTGAGGGCCGGAAAGAGGCGAGATAAGAGAGAGGAGAAGGGAAAAAAGAGGAGAACATCAATCTTGACTGGACAGCAGCATCAAAGTTGGAGTGACCCAGCTTATCGCATTTTATGCCATTGTACAGGGCAATGACTTCGATTGTACACTCGATTCTATGATGAACTAATTCTATCGTTTAAACAGATCGGCTATTTATACGAGTATATTTGTGTTTTTCAATTCGGTAAATGATTTATTTCAAAAAGAAGTGCATCTTCCTAATGTAATGTATTATCTCAGTTTGTTTTATGTAATTGATTAAATTGTTATTTTTAATATACGGGGGCTGGTGTTATTCTGTTCTATATATCTGCTCAGATCTCTGTTTATTCCATCTATAAATTTCACGATTTATTTTATTATTTACTCAATCCAGGCAATAACACCGAGGTCGATCATCCTCTAGATAACGATAACCAACCAAATAAAGAGTACACACCTTGTAACGAGGGTAGTCCGCCACAACTATTCTTCCTTGTACACTATGCAATATATACGTAACTTGCACCAGAAGATTAAAACTGTAAAACTGAAGCAAATAAATGTTATTTACACATTACTGCAGAAAAATTATATGGCATGAAGTGACACTTTGTTGTTTAACTGAAAGGACAGTGACTTTGAAATTTAAGCATTAATGTTAATTTATGAACAGCTATCATAATGTGTAGATCCTAGAGGAATTGTTTTAAGCCTGTATTATATCCGCAAATTACTACAAATGCAGTTGGAAGCAAGGTTTGGTAAATTGTACCATTGCTACAATAGATTCTCTAAGTTTCCAGAATGCAACATGACTTTATATGTCAAGTGGAATGCAATATCACTTTATATACCAATCGGAATGCAATATGACTTATATGTCAATCTGAAAATTAATGATAAATGTATAACTTTTAAATCATAATAAACTTGCATTTGCCACAAAAATCGTATTATCTTTCCTTACTCTAAAACCTGTTTTATTTGATTTTAAAAATGTAATAGAAGAGACAGCGCCATATGGAAATTGTTTGGAACATGTTTGTTATGCATTTCAGCTCTCAAGGAAAAACAAATAACAAGAAGTCCAAGTGAACCTGAGAGCGCTCACCTGGCTGACATCTGCCTAATCGTCAAATACAAGAGAAGTTGGCAAAGAAATTCGGATCAGTGGTATGCTTACTATAGAAGTTTCTTCCAATGGTGTTGATCCATGTGTTATAGAAAACAAATAATTGTTTCAAAATTTCCGTAGTTTCTGTTTCTTCATGCATATTTGATGGCATATCAGCATCATTTGTCCAATATTAAACGGCAGTAGTATAGTGTGGCTATATGGGGCATAAAGAGAATTAACATTAGCAGAGTTTATGGGGCATAAGGGGAATTTAACATTGATGGAAATCTATGGAGCATAATGGGAATTTAACATAGGTGGACGTTTATGGGGATAAAGGGACTTTAACATTGGTGGGTCTCTGTGGGGTACAATTGGAATTTAACATTACATGTGGGGCGCTTGTGGTACAATGGGAATTTAATATTAGGCCGCCATTTTGGGGATAATAGTGGTAGGGGGTAATGTCGCTAGGTGTGATAAATATTTAGTTATCTACTATCCAACACCCAGTTATCTACTATCCAACACTAAATCATCTGCTATCCTGCACTCTACATTTACTATCCAACACGCCATTTGGAGTGACTGACACACAGACATGTACTATCCATCACCCAGCATTTACTATCCGACACGCTGTTTGGAGTGACCAACACCCAGTCATGCACCATCCATTACCCCCACATTTACTACCCAACACCCCCACACTTACTATCCAACACCCCCATACTTACTATCCAACAGCCCACATTTGTTATCCAACACGTCCTTTTTGAGTGACCAACAAACAGCATCTACTAACCAACGTTTCCCCTTGTCGCTATATATGCTTTAGGAATGTCCTGTATGGCGACAAGGGAAAACAGTGTTGAAAACGACTAGAGGTTTAGCATACACTTTGTCTCACCTACACCCAGTCATGTACTATCCATTCCCCACCCCCCCACACACACACACACATATACTATCCAACACCCCACATTTACTCTCCAACACACCGTTTGGAGTGACCAATACCTAGTTATGTACTGTCTACTACCTCCACATGTACTATCAAACACCCCACATTTATTATTCAACATTCCATTTGGAGTGACCAACACCCACTCATAACTTTGCCGTTTTCAAAATTCAAACAGAAAATTTTACTTTCTCTCTGTCAATCTTTGTTTTGCCACAAAACATCATATCTAAAGTTGAACGTAAAGGTAAAAACGTCACAACTATTGCTATACAAAATCTTACGTATCATTTCTTTCCATGGGACTAGACTAACAGGTACAAACACTACATGTACGATGCATAACTTCTATGTAATTAAGTTTTGCCGTTTTCACACTTGAGCAGAAAATGTCACAACCTTACAGTAAACCTTATCTTTAAGCTAGATTCTGACTTAGTTTGACAGTGTGGCAAATTTAACTCTGGTCTCAACAGCTCATATCTTGTATCGAAAAAAGGCTACTGCCAGTCCTTATGTGTGTGTTTGTTCTTCTCTCCATCCTATTTAATGTCTATAAAAGGTTATATTTGTGTATGTGTGTAAGCATTACTACTATTTTCTCTTCTTTCAGTTCATGTATGATAGTGTACAAGTATGTTTGTCTATGTGTGAGCACTCCTACCTGTTGGTTAGTAAATGAGTGGGTGTTGGTCAGTCCAAACGGCGTGTTGAATAGTAAATATGGAGTGATGGATATAACATGACTGGGTGTTGGTCACTACAAATTGAGTGGCGGATAATAAATGTGGGGGTAATGGATAGTACATGCCTGGGTGTTGGTCACCCAAAGTGTATGTTAAAGCTATGAACGTTTTTAACATTACATTTTCCCTTGTCGCCATACAGGCCTATCTTAAAGCATTTATAACGACATGGAGAAACGTTGGTTAGTAGATAAGTGTGTGTTGGTCACTCAAAAACGGCATGTTGGATGGTAAATGTGTGTTGTTGGAGAGTACGTGTGGGGGTGTTGGATAGTAAGTGTGGGGATGTTTGATAGTAAGTGTGGGGGTAATGGAAAGTACATGACTGGGTGTTGGTCACTCCAAACGGCGTCTTGGGTAGTAAATGTGAGAGTGATGGATAGTACATGACTGGGTGTTGGTCACTCACAACCCCATGCTGGATAGTAAATGTGGGACGTTGGACAATAAAAGTGGGGTGATGGATAGTACATGACTAGGTGCTGGTCACTCCAAACGGCGTGTTGGATAGGACAGGTCAGGTGCTGGATAGTAGAAGATAACAGGGTGTTTTATAGTAGAAAACTTGGTATTGGTCACTCCAAATGTGAAAATTGGTTGAAAATTGCTTTTTGAAAGGAAGTTCAAAATAGCAATTTTTGACAGAGGTACGACAGACGACGCACGATGGACGCAGGGTCATACAATAAGCTCACTTAGCCTTACAGCCAGGTGAACTACTACTCCTACTACTACTACTAATAATAATAACAATAATGTTCAAATGGTTTAGTTCAAGGTTTCTCCTGAGCTTTATATCATGGTGCGTGATAAAGCAATTAGCAGGCTTAATTAAAATAAGCTGCCATATCAGTCAAATGGGGTTGGTAATTTTGGACAGAATGAAAACTGTTAGTAACTGAAGGGGAAAAAAAATATTAAAACATGGACATTCTTTTGCAAAATATCCCGTACATTTTGGACATTAGATTAGGCCACACCTTTGTTGACATTCCTTAAACTAAACGAAAGCTTATCAGGACTCAACAAATAATCAGTGAACTTCACAATGTAAATCACACATATATCAGATTAAACATTCTTGCAGCTGTGCTAACAAAAGATGCTCCTCGTGTGTGATTTTCCAAGTCCTTTTTTTCTAGTTTCTTTAAACCATGTTACTTTCTGTTCTAGAAAAGAAAGTAAAGAAAATTGCAATTTGCAGTTTAATTAGGGAAATATATCTGGATTCGCTGTCAGGAGTCTGTCAAATATTTATAAGGAAACGTACAAAAGCCATGCAAAGGAAGGCCCTGTTATGGAATTTTTAATAGAGGATGAAATAGGAATAACAAAATATTTATGACAATTTCACAATTCTGGCCAATGTATTATTCCCCACCCACCCACACCTGGTTTCCGAATTTACGTGATTTTATATCAGCTTGACACCGTGAGGATTTCACAGTGACATCTCTTTCTGTGAAGTAAGGTACAATAACTTTTGAACTTGACATTGTGAGGATTTCACAGAGACATCTCTTCCTGTGAAGTATGGAACAATAACTTTTGAACTTGACACCGTGAGGATTTCACAGAGACATCTCTTTCTGTGAAGTAAGGTACAATAACTTTTGAACTTTACACCGTGGGGATTTCACAGAGACATCTCTTCCTGTGAAGTATGGTACAATAACTTTTGAGCCTTGTAAATTATAAAATAGAGAAATTGTGACCATGTGACACAGAAATTCGGTCTTGTGTATTATGGTGCATTTATTTGTCGACATAGCAACGCATAAAAAAGAAAAGTGTTAATATATTACACAGAGACACCCGGTCCTGCAGAGTGTGCTACAACTATGTATCAACATAGTAAGGTACAATTACTTACTGAAATAATACAGCACTGAGTAGAGAAATGTTGACAAATGACATAAAGACACCCCGCCCAGTGGAATTTGGTACAATCACATATCAACACACGATACATAGCTCCCTACCCATGCATCTTGGGTAAATAAAAGAAGACTTTTCCCTTTCAAGATTATGGCATTTATATAAATATTAAGTCCAATACACTTCAAATCACTGCATGTTTCATTAATATCTGAATGTAAAATGCCAGAGATTATATGGAAATTTTCTCAATAGAGTTTAAAGAATACAATTTTTCAGAGAAGTACATTTGGACAGTTACTTGCCTACTTGGAAACTAATTTGTTCTAAGACACGAGAAAATGAATCTTGAATTTGGAGGGCTTAGCATAGTGTAAACTGATGGAAGGTCAAGGCGTAGGAAGATACCTAGGCAGGGAGAGGGAGAGTTTTGTAAATGGTTGTGGCTGGGGTGTATGCACTCACACAACTATACGAATGGCTCGATTCATGGTGGTGGGTCTCTGCCAGTGGCGGCGCGAGAGTTTGATTCGCCCAGGGTCAATGTTCTTTAGTGGCGCCCCTACTTTGAAACAGAGAACAGTTTTTATGTCAGTTGCCAGCCTCCAACCCCTCCACCCGAGCCCTGAAATCGGGGACTTAGATAGGGGTGGGGGGTAGGGGTGGGTGGGTGTGGTAAAAAAAATCCCGACGGCGCTTCCCCCCCTCCTTTCCCAGCGCGCATTTAGGCAATCCCCCCCCCAACCTCCCTTACGCCGCCACTGGTCTCTACTTCCATGATGCATGTCTCATGTTTTTAAGATCTATAAAAAAAATACAGTAGATACAAAAGGGCCACTTGTAAAATTTGTTGGTATGAATTTGGTCATATAGGTGACGTAATGAGCCACAATTACAAATTACATTTGACATTCATGCTAAGACCCCTTAGATGATGATAGACATATTAGATATGGTAATATTGTGGGGATTTTAGATGATGATAGACATATTAGAGATGGTAAGGTTGTGGGGATTTTAGATGATGATAGACATATTAGATATGGTAATGTTGTGGGGATTTTTGATGATGATAGACATGTTAGATATGGTAATATTGTGGGGATTTTAGATGATGATAGACATATTAGATATGGTAATGTTGTGGGGATTTTTGATGATGATAGACATGTTAGATATGGTAATATTGTGGGGATTTTAGATGATGATAGACATATTAGAGATGGTAAGGTTGTGGGGATTTTAGATGATGATAGACATATTAGATATGGTAATGTTGTGGGGATTTTTGATGATGATAGACATGTTAGATATGGTAATATTGTGGGGATTTTAGATGATGATAGACATATTAGATATGGTAATGTTGTGGGGATTTTTGATGATGATAGACATGTTAGATATGGTAATATTGTGGGGATTTTAGATGATGATAGACATATTAGATATGGTAATATTGTGGGGATTTTAGATGATGATAGACATATTAGATATGGTAATATTGTGGGAATTGTGATGATGATAGACATGTTAGATATGGTAATGTTGTGGGAATTTTAGATGATGATAGACATGTTAGATATGGTAATGTTGTGGGAATTTAAGATAATGATAGACATATTAGATATGGTAATATTGTGGGGATTTTAGATGATGATAGACATATTAGATATGGTAATATTGTGGGGATTTTAGATGATGATAGACATATTAGATATGGTAATATTGTGGGGATTTTAGATGATGATAATCATATTAGATACGGTAATGTTGTGGGAATTTAAGATGATGATAGACATGTTAGATATGGTAATATTGTGGGAATTTTAGATGACGATAGACGTGTTAGATATGGTAATATTGTGGGAATTTGTACATCTCCAACAATAAAATCATGTTCGTATACACAGATAACCTATGAACATGTTTTGTAGAATGTGTCCATAATTCAAACACCTGAAGAACAGTTAGTAAGCTAATGGAAAAATCCAATTAAAGCTTACACGTGCGAGCACATTGTCCACCCTAAGAAAAATAAAGAGCAAAGTTGACGCATACTGATAACTCCAAGAGAAAGAAAAATAAGTGGAGGCACACACTATAAACCCCAGGTTCTCAGGGTATCTGTAAATAAATAAATAAATAAATAAATAAATAAATAAAAAAATATGCAATGTCGGTATACCGTTTAATGCATAGCAAAAAAAAAAAAAAAAAAAAAAAAGACCTCAATAGGTGATTGCAAACATGCACCGTATACCAAATATTAAATGTAAAGACATTATCAGTTATATGTATACACAATTTCTTTTAAGATGCAGGATACATACAATAGGTACAATTTCTAATGTGACCTAATTAGTCAAAGTCACAGACTGCAAGGATATACACTGACTATGTTATATCCTGTATGCGTTGTCCCTAGGCACATGTTGGATATCAGGGTTATGGGTGAGTGACATCTCGCTCCGTGTTGATGAAGTTAGCAGCATTTGAATCTGAAAGAGCAAATCGAGAAGCAATCAGGGCTGTTCCATGAAGCTTGTTAGAGCTGACGTGATTGAAAACAATAAGAGTGGAGTGACCGTCATAAGCTCATAATACAAACTTGCATTAGGTTACTGGCCTGAAGTGCATATAGGTGGAGATGACTTCGGAAATTAGTACAAACAGAAAATTTGCATATGGCTCAAAAGATGAAATGGTGTTCTCCCGAGGTAGAATGTGCATAATAATAATAATAATAATAATAATAATAATAATAATAATTACGCACTGCTGTCTTGTAAAACTGGAATGAGCACACTGACTTAACAGAAAAAAGTTTTAGTATCTGGCATGAATATACCATCTATGAAATATGGACACTGTCCCGTAAAATGTGGTTACACTGTGAGATATATATGATGTAAACATACCCATAAAATGAGCACACTGTCCCGTGTAAGATAAAAGTGGGCACATTCTCCCATAAACGGAGCACACTGTCCATGCAAAACGGAGCACACTGTCCATGCAAAACGGACACACTGTCCCGTAAAAGGTAGGCACACTGTCCCGTATACGACAAATGCAGGCACACTGTCCCATGAACAATAAATGGTGGCGTACTGTCCCGTTAAATAGATGGACGCAATGTCCCATGAACGATCAGTGCGGGCACACTGTACATATTATATGCTAATATTGGGCCCATTGTCCCCAAAAAGCTGAAAACTAGAAAAAAAAAATCGAGGGACACAATGTTTAGTGAATATAAAGAAGGAGCATTCTGTCATTTTTTTAAGAATAATAAAAATCATAAATAATAATTACCAATAACTCAACTGAAGGCACATTAAACATTAACACTGCCCCAAGTATGTATTAAATTTGAAATGCAAAAGGTCCACTATTGCATCAAAAAGTTACAGGTGGTTACACTGTCCAAAATACAGTCATAGTGAAATAAATGAAAATAGGAAGAGTTTGAAACTGTGATTTGTTGTGGGGATGTTGTCCCAACGTGACAGTAAACAACTAGTGAATGCAAATAATAGTCGTCAAACTACATCTCAGTTAGGTGCATTATAACTGACATATGGGAGGCAACGTTTACACGTGAAGAAACGAATTGCGAGATTGTGTCCTCGAAGTTGTTGCCCTTGATAAAGCTAACCTTTATTTCTTTCTTTGCAATACTACATTTTAATAACGGATCAACAGGTGACAGTGGCGGCGCGCGGGGTTCAAGGTTCCCGGGGACAATGTTCTTTAGTGGCGCCCCTACTTCGCTACAGAGAACAGTTTTTTCATGTCGTCCCCCCCAGCGAAATTATTGTGTAATACATCCATGTGTTTTGCATGTGAATGTGAATACATTTTAGAGTTACTGTAGATTCAGAATAAAACAAGATTCTTTATTTCAAAAAAGGGTGACAGTTATTTAGAGATACAATAACGTCGAAACTCGAGTTATTTTTCATTCCTATATTGGTAAAATACTGATGCTGTGATTTTATTGCAAGTTACAGCAAAATTTCTGCTCATCCGTGAACAAATCTTTGAGTGTCAATTTTGGAATTTTAAGGTCACTATAAAATTGTGAACTCGCTTCTGCATAATTAATCCTATCTGTGAACAGGTCTTTTAATGCATCTAGTACACCTCTTACTCTGTTTCTTTGCCATCTTTCATCACATTTGCCTACGAGTATCATAAAGTACTGAATAATGTTAGATATTTTAATTATGCTACATGTACTTAGTGTTTTCAGTGTTCGATTATTCAATTGAAATGACTTGACTTTACACACGACTGCGAGTGCTACCTATGAAGGTAGGATATGCATGCCTTTTAACCTTTTCTTCTACCCCCATTGCTTGATTTGAGACAAAAAACTAACGTGATAATACTATGCAGGTCAACATTTAATTGATTGTAACAATGCAACCAGATCTTTCACAAGTCAGATCAAAACACAGTCACTACTAAATTAGGGTCTCACAGAAACGCTTGTGGGCATTGCTGTGACATTTAAATGCAAGAGAACATATCACATTATTGATGATTACACTGAAACCAAAATTAAAAGATAAGATTAAAACACGAATTTCACTTGACAGAATTGCATCGTATATTGTTATTTACAGTGAGCTGAAATCTGTTTTTTAAAGAAAATTAATTCCTATTAAAAGTTAAAAATGTCATGATGTTTATTTCACTTTCTGGATACTAATTGCCATTTTCGAGTATAAAATGAGCGATACATCAAGGTTTCATTTACTAATTTTGATTTCGATTTTTTTCCCATTGAACAAGCTGGGGCATTATGCATTGGCATTTTCTATAAGAAGAAAAAAATGGGATCTAAATGTGCCTCCATGTTATAAGCAGGGCTGCAAGTTATCTGGGCATGCTATATCTTTCAGAATTATACCAGCTACTTTGACAATGTATGGTAAAACTATTTTCTTTCATGTATTAGAAGGTCAAGAAAACATGTCTCTGACCCTGAAGTATCTTCTTGCCTTCACAACTGGAGCAAATGAGGTGCCTCCACTAGGTTTCACCTTTCCACTTCAGCTCTCCTTTATACACCAAGAGGACTTAAGAGATGAGGCACAGTGCATTACTGCAGGTTTTCCATATGCAAACACATGCAGTATGGAACTGAAGATACCAGTATTGAATGACTACATCACATTCCAAAGGACTATGGCAGCTGCCATTTCTATGACTGCTACATTCACAAATCAGTGAACACTAAACCAAAAATAATAAACAGTTGTCCCTCATTACAAGGCAACTACTGTGAATCACTTTATATTCATGGGTATAAAATATCATGGCTTTCTTAAAAACAATATGTACTCGTGGGTACTTCATTTTGTGGATTTTTAATTTTTTTTAAAAAAGCAGTATAAAATATATAAGAGTGACAATCTCTATAAAAGATATATATATCAAAAATGATACCATCATTCATTTCCAAACTGCCTCATACCTTTTTGCCAGCAGCATGAACTAAACCCCCAGATTTATCTTTGAACAAGTTATCCAAGGGGACTCTCGAGTCACACATTCATGAGTGGTTTTCGGCCTGGTTGATTGCTCAGTTATATAAACAAGAGGCAGTGGAGGTGGACAATGAGATAAGGTCTTGTTTCACATGAAAACAAAACACCTTTAAGCCAATTAATGTAAAGTGAATTATCTCCACACATGACAGTACAACTTCAGTTGGACTTTATTATAATGGGCTTGGAGAATGCTGGACTGATCACAAGATCGTTAAAACAGAACTATTAAAATGGAAAGTACGTTGCATATGGGGTAGCTTGAATAAAAAATGCTTTATTGTTTAATCATTGAGTAATGATTTGTACAAATGTTACTACAATAATGCAAAATGAGCACATGTATGCACAAGAAAAGAGGATCTATAGCTCCTATTCTACTCTTCTCTTTATTTCTCTTTTGGTCTCCTTCCTCTCTCTCTCTCTCTCTCTCTCTCTCTCTTGCTCCCCTTTTCTCTTCTATATCTAAATACATGTATATTGAAATCCCCAAAAGCATAAAGACATTGTTTTATGTTTACTCCTGTATTTACTCTTGCACTGTTTTTATTCTGTGTGATGTTGATTACATAACATGTATTTTGAAAGGCTGTCATGTGATGACTCTTGCCAAAGATCAGGCGAAATGACTGGGACTCCCTGAAAAACCTCCATAAACAAGGTCTTAAATGACTTTTTTTATGTTTATATTTTTTTTTTACATGACATAGATGAAATCCTTATGATGAGAAGCTGCTTGAATTCCAGAAAATAGATTAAGCGACTTCAGTTTAGTTTTTCGTTTAGTTCAGTTCCTCTAACATTGTTAGCCGGAGAGTAATGCAACTTTGTATGTAGATGCATCTCGAGGAGTACCACAACTATCAGCTAAATTAGGTCACTGTGATCTTATTTTATCCTTAATTGCTTCTCTCAATTTCTATTTTCAAGCCAATGTTAGTGGGAAATAAGACAGATCAGTCACTTTTCCAATGGCAGCTTGTGTTGTGAACAGATAAGGTTTTGTTTTGTTATTAATTTGCATAGATTTTTTAGATCCCTTCATAGATTCTCGTCATATTTGCTTGAATCATTATGACTGTACAACAATTCATTCTATAACATGCTCGCTTTACCCTTTTAACCAGGTGAAGGTCACAGAAATTGTGTTACAGTCTTGGTTTGTTTTTTCATTTGGTAATATTTCCTAAAGTCCTTGATAGATTCTCAACATACTTGCCATTCATCAATATAAACCTAAGACCATTAATTCTGCAACATGCTTGTTCATCCCTATGACCTTGGAAACAAGGTCACGGTCATATAAAGTTACCCTAAGGTTTTGGATATAGTGTTTTCATTTGTTTATATTTTCTAACTTCTTGATGGATTTGTTGATACTTGGTACGAGACATTATAAAACGAATACAATTCATTTGTTGACGTGCACACTTACCACTTTGACTTTACAGTCATACAGAATTTATTTTTTGTTAATTTTTATTTTTTCATTTGCTTATATTTCCTAAACCCATTGATGAGTTTTATTCATACTTGGGGGGAATCATCATGAAATTAAAACCATTCTACCACATGCACTCTTGCATCTTTGATATTTGGGTCACAGTTATGTAGAAAATTTGAGTTAATGTTTTATTTTAAGTTGGATGAATCGTATCAACTAAGACAATTAATTCTGCACCATGCTAACTCAACCGTTTGACCTTGGGCTCAAGGTCACGTGTTTTGCAGCAATGTGTTGATTGTGTGCTCAACATGCAGGCCCTAGCCTTCTCGTGTTTAGTTCAGTTTCTCAGGATTATATGTATCATAAGTATCCTACTTGGTGTTTACATGGGCGTTGGAGAGTGCAACACTGTAACACATATGACCCATCTTATGCAACATTGACTTCGGTTTCAATTTGCATTGTTGTTAGCTTGTAAACATTTTTCATCTCGGAGTCATACAATGAGTGGGTGGCTGGATATTTGTGTTCTGTGCACATATTTGTAGCTTGTCTGGTTATAAAACTTGATGAATGTATCCATGAAATTGAAATGATCATATGCAAGCTACTTTATTCACGTACATGTACTAGCTTTGATGTCTTCTGACAGCTTCATTCCTTCTTTTTAAATTTGTTTGAACCTGCCTCAATACAACCAAGTCATAACATTCAATCAAGTCATCTTCGTATAACCTATAATTTCATAATTTTGTGATAAAAGCTATTGTTATGTATTAAATACTACAAATGTTATATATCTCAGATTTTTTTATCACCCCCACCAGGCCTAGAATTGAACAAAAATTTCCTTGTAGCCAGAAGCACTAGTATATTCAGAAATTTACTAGTCCTGTTGCATCTTTCCCTGTCCTTCCCACAGAACAATGTCAGACACGCATCTGGATTAACAACACTTTTATTTTTTAAATGTCGCCATCATTCGTAATTCAGAAACATCTTGCTTTAGAAAACCACAAAGGTTACTTGAAAATATTCACTAAAAGTTCGCAAGAAAAAGCAATGAATGAGACTCCAGAAATTGATTATCAAAAAAAGATGACTCAGAAAACATTTTGTGGAGTCTTGTCATGTGGAAAAAAAAACAACAAATAACCAAATAAAATAAAGAGACAAAGAACTCAATCACTCTGGTCATTACATATTGTAACTCCCCAGACAGACGATTTATGGCAGTACCCATTGTACTACAGTGAAAGCAGGGTGAAATGATCTCTTGTTATAGCAGTATAAGTATTGCGCAGGTTTTCACAAACAGATACAAAACTTTGAACAAAATACGATGCTAATCCTTTAAAGATGGAATAGTTAGTAATAATAGCCATTTATGATGACCATGGCAGTTTGACAAATTCATAAGTCTGGTTTACATTCATTTATAGCCCAAGTTTCCTTTGACCTTTCCTACCCCATTTTAGATAATTTGATATTTATGTTCGGGTGTGAAGTCAGAACTCGTTGCCTATCGAAAAGTTGGTACTTGCAATTTCTGAGAAGATAAATCATCTTTCAATCAATTTCATGTGGATAGGCCTCGATATAAGGTCATTTAAGTTTGCTAGGTCCAATAGTAAAGTGACTACTCCATGTCAGCACAGTGGCTTCAGCGAATTCCAACATTTCAGTAGGCAATGAGCACTAAACTAACACTCGAACACAAACCTCAAAAAATCGCTAAATGGGATAGGAAAAGTCAGCGCAAACTGGGACCAGCAGTCTTTGACTAAAAGTTTTCCTTATAAATCGAACAAAATCGGTAAAGATTTAAACAGCCTTTTTGTTCTTATCTTCTAGGGGAACAACTGAATCTTGTGGGTTAATGTGATAAGCTCTGAGAGAACTTGGACATTGTCCAATCATTCAGACTTTTGAAAATTATGCATGGTAGCGTAAATACATGACAACTCCTGACAACTGAAACTTTACTAGCCATCCAATTATCAAAATTATAGAAACTACTAGTCTGACAGAAAATTTACTAGCCTCAGGCTAGAGGACTACCGCTAATTTAGAGCCCTGCCACACACCCACACACCCATGTTTAGAAGGAGCATAGTGTTAGACATGTCTGACAGTGTCTCTTCCTCCATCTTCTTCCATCACAAATTTAAATCCCATTAATTTGTGAAGTATCGCATGAATTGAAACCAACTTGTATATAAGAATTTATATTTACAAAACATAGGGTACCGGTAAGTTCAATTACTATGATTTTATAACAAATTCTTTGTCTTGTTAGGGCTTTTATGCAATGTCTAACACAAACATGTGATTGGTTATTTTGAACCTAACCTTGATGGTAGAATGCTATAAGCAACTTTTGTCCCTGTGAAACAAAATTCATTTCTGAAATCTTACTTCATTCGGGAACATCATTTCCCTTAACAATTCTTGTGGTTTTGTAATCCATCATGGTCGTCATGCCCCAATAACTCCTGTTACAAGTAGTTCCAGCCATGAATCTGATTAAATTTGAACACGTATGAATGGCTTCATGGATTAGAACCAAATTAGGTACAATCTTTATATCGCTTAGAACTACCTACAACTCAACTGTCAACACTTAAGAACTAATTTTACACCAGTTATGGCTCCTGTTTTGGCTTATGTTGTTGAAGATTGCCCTGAGTTGGAACTGTTTCCAATGCAACTTTAATATATTATTCATAACAATAGTCAGACAATAAAACAATAAAATAATCGAAGATCGGTCAGAATAGTCAAACTATCAAGCATTTGATTATGATTTGCCATAACAGACTATAACTGATTATAGTTTGGTGCTTTTTCTCTCCTTTAATTGTTCAACTTTTTGTGACAAATTTTTCAGGAAAAGTCAAATATGTGAAAACTGAAAGTAATATAGCCTTTTCATTTTTAGTTCAACCCATGTGCCAACAACATGGCAGATGACAATTTTGCAGGTAAACCCATTCCGCTGTACGGAGTATAAGCAAGAAAACCACTATAAAGGAAGCAAAAATGACCTTTGAAATAAAACATAGAAAATATCTGCAGCTGATTAAAATCGATCATTGATTTGTTATGGTGAACCAATCATAGATCTTTAAATTTCAACCAATTGTCAATACTTATTCATGTAACTGTAATTTTATGTCAACAGCTTATTCCTTTCTGAGTTAATTAAAAGCAATCTCACTTAACGCATCCATTGCCCAAGGTTTTATACTGTTAAGGGGTAAGCAAGATACTAGTAGATGGTTAAATTCTTCAAGGCCTCTTGTTTTATCCCGATGATGGAGCATATCATACCATCAACTGAGCCAACATGTGTTTGCAACATCTGGATAACATGCTATACACTCAAAACAAGTTACGGCTTTTTGATTCTTTGAAAAATAACAAGTCAATGAAATTCAGGGTGTTCTACATTAAACCTCAAAGACATGCATGTTTTGACATGAAAGATAATTCTTAAATAAAAGTATGTAACTTTGTTTTAGTGTTTGTACACTGCCATTTCAAGAAGAGCAAGATACATTTAAATTGGTCTTTCTATCTGTCAGTCTGTCTATTGCTCTTTCAATCCAGATTTATAACTTGAAAGTCCTTAAAAATTGTGGAATCGTCACAAGAAGGCATGTTGCAAACCACATTCAGGGGGTTCTAGGACAAAATGGTACAGACAAAATGGTATGGACAAAATGTTACGTGGGCATAATGGTATTGGACAAATTGGTATGGATAAAATGGTGCGGACAAAATGTTACGGACAAAATGGTATGGGACAAAATGGTACTAGGATTAAATGGTATGGACAAAATGGTACAAATACAATTTTATTAATACGAAATGTAAAAAAACACAAGTTTTTACTAAATAACATTAATATGCTGCTATTGTGAACTGACCATGGATGATTTATAATAATGACTTATACAAGCAATTGTTTTAAATTTTAAAATAAAAAAGCAATTCAAGAAAAATAAAGCGCAAACTATAAAGCTAATTGACAAAAGACAAGTACAATACCTCTGACTACTATAAAATATTTTAGAAATAGAAAAAATAAACTAACAAATGTCACACATCCAAGGCATACTCAAATAAAGTTTATCATATGAGGTCAAACTTTTTTTACCAAGTCGCAGTCAGATAACATTTATATTGAGCACTCTAGCAATATCTCCCAAATATGTAACCGGATCTCGGTTATTGTAATCGACCAGTATGGTGTGAAGTGCTTCGTTTATGCGAACATATGTTTTCTTCTTCTTTCCGGTTGTTGCTCCCAGTTCCAGTTCACGACAATGAAGTTGAGTGCTATTGTGTGCCAATTAAGTAAATCTCTGAAAGGTGGCTGTTTATCTCTGACCGCCTAACCTTTTAATTGCCTATAAAACAGGTGTATAAACTTGCCCTGAGGATAGTTTTACATGAGCTTTGAGCAGTACTGTTTACTGTTTATATATACCACATATTACAGTCCTATACCATTTTGTCCGCACCATTATGTCCATACCATTTAATCCTGTACCATTTTGTCCGTACTATTTTGTCCGCACCATTTTATCCATACCAATTTGCCCACGTACCATTTTGTCCATACTATTTTGTCGGCTACCATTTTGTCCCGCCACCCATTCAGGGTACTACCTTCAAAGTCAAGGTCACATTCTTGTTTTGTGTTTTCCTTCACTTTCTCTTATGTTCATTAACTTTGAAGCCATCTAATAGTAAGGGATGAGACTAGGTTCACATGTACATCATCACTAGAGTGCAGAGCTTACTGCACTTTTGGTCATATTGTGAAGGATAAATATCCTCTATTTTGCACACTGATACTTTCTGTATTCTTAACATGTTGGGCAGGGAACATAAATTTGCTGAACTTGGCCATTTTTACATTTCCTTAAAATAATTTACAACAACAAAATTTTAATAAGGCTTGATGCATTATTTGCATCATGTCAAGGAACGTACACAAAAACATACCAAAGCTGGTTAGGTACTGTGATGTTGTAATTTCTCCGATATATTGCTCTCCTCTGCCTCAATGCTCAACCAACAGGGTCAATAATGCGTAATCTTTTTGTAACACACCATCTCTGAACATGAATACCATGCCCTGTAAGTAGAATATTAAGATCAGATATATTTCACTCTATCATTATTATCCTGTGCTTTGTTGCAGAAAAGGTAGACATATTGTTATCCTGCCTATATGTACAGGTGTATATGCATGCATGCATTCATGAGTGTGTGATGTCATACAACTCCTCTTACATTGATACGGAGACTTTGAATCATGGAATATGATTGTTAGTATCTACATATGTGCAAAGTGGTTTTAGAATTTTGATGCAACCTCTAGGGTATAGGGTATGCAGTGGGTGGGTTTTATGTAAAAATTTTAATAACTTGACTGAATTATACATATTTGAGAATTAGTTTAATTAGGTGAACATATTTCAGATAGGTTTCAGAATGAGATGCTCTGGGTCATGCCTAGGAAGCAATTATAATGGGGGTGGCTCAGAATGAGATGCTCTGAGTCATGCCTGGGAAGCAATTGTAGTGGGGGTGGCTAAGTGTTAAAACAAACAAAATGCAGGGATTTGTGTTTTACAAACATAATATAGTTGAAACAGTTATCCCTTACCACGAATTGTATTTAAAGGTGCTATGAACATTTATTACACCCCACTCAACACAATTGGTGGGGGATATAGACATGGGTTCCAAGCAGTTGTCAGTTAGTCTGTCCATCACACTATTGTTTCTGAGCATTAACTACAAAACCATCAAAGATACTTCTCTGAAACTTGATCAACTTATTAGACTAGTCACCTTTGTTTCCGGGGCAAAGCTCCAAAACCATTTAAGATATCTCTATAAAAATTGGTAGACATATTAGACTAGTCATATAGATTGGTACACATATAAGACTAGTGCCACAGATGTGCCTTCTGCTATACACAATCATTCAGTTTCAATGTTTTCATCTATCATTCAGTTTTGTTTCTGAAGCATAACTCAAAAGTGAAAGATACCTTCATAAAATTTGGTACACATATTTGACTAGTGGTGTAGATGTGCCTTGTGCTGTTCACAATTCTTTATTTCCTGTATTTTTTTATGTTTTTGTTTTTTTTCCCACATATCCTTTATCCACACTTTTGTTTCCATGGCAAAGTTTCAAAACCATTGAAGATATATGTGAAATTTGGTACACATATCAAATGCTTTTTGCTGTTCACAATTTTTCAGTATCATTTTTATCCTTTCACGTGTTTGTTCATCCATCAATACATTATTCACTCTTTCATTTCCAGAGCATAACTCCAAAACCATTATAGATATCTTCATGAAACTTGGTACACATATTAGACAAGTGGAATAAATGAGCCATTTTACGAATAACAAACCTTTATTCTCAATATATTTTAAAAAGTTTGTGTGCGTATGTCCATCCATCAATCCATTATCTACACTTTCTTTCTTGGGGCAAACTCCAAAACCATTTAATATATTTGTATGAAATTTGGTGCACATAATAGACTATTGGTGTAAATCTGACTTTTGCTACTCACAGTTCTCTTATGTTTCAGTATATTTAATCTCGTCCATTTTTTCATCCATCACTCACACTTCCGTTCGTAGCAGTACTCTAAATTGTTCAAGATATCATTATGAGACTTCATAAACTTATTTGACTAGAGGTGTAGATATGCCTTTAGATAACAGGATTTCTCTGGTTGAATTATTTTTATTTCTGTCTATCGGTTGGTCCAATCATCAACCCAATATCCTGAACATTTGTTCCATATCTCTTTACACAAATAAATGCTACTATTTCTGTTGTTACTCAACCACATCACCAGTATCTAATATACCAATAATGAATTTAACACAAATTAAACAAGCACACACTCATGTTTATCACTTTCCTGATTACTTTTGTAAATACTAACTTCCTATAAGTGAGCACCTTCAACAAATTCTCCCTCCTAACAGACATTTTATTGGAGCAGGGGATACTGATAACATCAATCTTCTTGTTAAATTGTGGACATAATTTACTTAGCACCATCAATTATTAGGGATATTTGCATGGCAAACATTGTAAATATCCAGATTTATCTATACCGTTAATTTCTATAGAACATCAGATAATACTGAAGCGTTTTATACAGCATTTCCTGTGATATAATACTTCAGACAGGTGATGAAAACATTAATAGCAAAGAACATTCTTCAGTTATCATTGGTATATATATTAGTGTTTGTGAGTACAAATACTCTTATTCCCAAAGTTGTGGCAGGTTTCTTTCACAAGTTTTGTGTAGGATGCTACCACTACTACAACTACTTGTACATGCACTACCACTACTGGATGTCCTCCAGTTACCATAACAACTGCAAGTATTAGTAGCAGTAGTAGTAATGTGGGTTTTTTTCCTTTTGGGTGACTACTGAATTATCTGATTGTTTCTTTGGTGCATAAAAGGCTATAAAGTGCCAAAAGAATGGGATTTTAATGCCTTGACTTTAATGCATCTCACTCTTTAACAGCCAAGTTCGGGCCTTGTCTGGGGAGGATTCTGAGCCTGTTTCAAGTAGGACATGCACCCTAAACACTGTGTAAACACCAATTCCCACAAACTTAATACTTGCCTCTCAAACTGCTTGCACATATGTTTCCCCTGAGGCTCAAAATGTTACAGATCACTCTATCCAAATCATCATTTGAAATGTCACTGTATCTGTAAGGTGGGACACCAGTTCTTAATCTGTGTCTTCAGAAAGTCCTCTCACTCACACCGAGAAGGGCAGCAATGGCTTTCCAGCTCATTCCAGTTTCCCACAACTGACATTACTGATCACGTGAAGTAACATATCTGTAAAATAAATTGTAAATGCAGTCAAACCTGTCTGGCAAACCACAGCAATAGGAGACCATCTTCCTCAAGAGAGCAGGTTCTCCATGCACAGAATAACTTCTTATTTAGTGATATTACCTATAATGAAAAAATTTGCCTTGAGACCATATTTTCCAGGCAGAAACATCACTCAACCTATCTGGAAATTTCAAGATGAAAACAAAAGGAAAACAATACAGAATTACATACATCACACTTCACATGAACTGTTCTTCACATGTATGAAAAATGATTTAGCTATATAGCTAAAAATGCAACAATAAGCACATAACATCTATACAGAGTATTTCTGTTAGTATGATCCGTGGGACCATTCTTAACAATTTTGTAAAAGTGTGGGGTAGTTTATCAACTGACAAGACTTCAGTGCCGAAAAACTTTCCACATTTTGCAAGGTGGGGGGGGGGAAGGGGTTAGGGCTCATCATCAAACATGGGCTTATCTGAGAAATAGGATACCTTGGTCTCCCACCAGTTCTTTCAGTGTCTGGGTAGTATCACTGTGGTAGAGTAGGGTCTTGAACAAGGCATTCGGGTAGAGTGGCTGACACTTGCTGAATATACACCAATACAGACACAAAGGCTTTTTCTAAGTTGGGCATCATCTTTAAAACAAAATTAAAGAAATGTAATGGTGCATTATAATTATTAGTCATAATGGTTAACCCAACACAGAGTTATACCTAAGCACTGACTAAAGTCATCCAATATCATAACGAGTTCAGGACTGTGCACACTGCTGACCATTTGCTGGAGTTTTCTTCATTTTCCCTCTAACTGTAGCACTCATGTGAGGGAGATATGCTCCACCATTTGTCAAAAAAGGTGGCCAGACCGTAAACTTGAACAGATTTTTATTTTAAAACACGTTTGTTCTTCCTTGTGTGTATTTATTATTTCAATCATACAGATAAAGCTCAAACTGAATCCAAACAACTATCCAACATTTTGCTCAAATTTCCAGTTATTCCCCCGCATTTTGCTCCTGAGCTTAGAACAGGTGTAAGTTAAAGATCCAGCAATGAATGATATATGGGATAAATAAAACAAGGCTCTCTCTGTCTCTCTTTCTTACCCCCCCCCCTTCGAAATAATGGAAGACTTTACCAAAATGAACTTGTGTCACAGGAAAACATCATATAGTCCATTATGGACCTACCATTTATCATATTTTCCTTTAAACAAAATTTACAAATCACAAATAGCTTGAAAAAAATATTCTTTCTCTGATTGGTAGAAAAAAAATTATATTCCTTTAAATAATATATATCTTAAGGTAAATTTTAAAAAATATTCCTGGTTCAAAAGAAAATCCCAAGCCCACCACCCAAAATATACATGTCAGTCCCTTATATCCCTAGAACTCAAGCAATTTTGTGAGGAAAACACAACATCTCGAGGGCCTTTTACCGTAGCGGGCCCACTACGCTATCGTTTCAAACTCCGATAACCCCGACGCTTTAGAACCTGCCGCTACGCTATGCTCTTGTGCCGCTAAGCTTTGATGTTTCCCACTACCCTTATAAAATTAATCTGTTAAACAAACATCCTGTCACCTAATTCAAAGCCCCACTCAAATGACACCTGTTCTTACCTCTTCTGGGGTATTTTATTAAGATAATCCAGGATAATTGCTCACTCACTTAACCATTATCTGTTGTACCTGGCTTGCGTGACCGTCGTAGCGCCACCTTTGGTGAGGGTTTCGTCTGCACCTAGTCACGTGATTGGCCAGCAACAATGGAGTCTACTGGTAGTGATTTATATATATATGTCAGTCGTTTTCATTAACAGCCAAAGCAGTTACACCGATTAAATTAAAAATTATTGTGAAAAATGAAAACGTACAATGCCTCCAAAGCAAGCTGCGGGGAGCAAAGGTGCAAAGATTTGAGTTTCGGTGCGAATTCTACTCACGGATCGCTCACCAGCGATCTGTAAAAAAAACCTAAAACCTTGTTGTACAAGAGGATTTCAGGAACCCTGATATGCCGTGTGGGTATTAGAGGTAGTTTTCTGAATTGTATTCTATCATACCTTTCTTTCTTTTCCTTTTATATATCTTACTTTTGAATATTTAAGCAAACTTGTGGTTTGTTTGAATGTTATTGTGCATGTACCTTGCTTGAGGTGGTTATTTAAAAAGCCACCTTTTGTTTGAATATTGAAATTTTGAATGAACAATTTGTCGAGTTAGAAGTGTTGAATTGTTAAATGAACATTTAATGGTTTAGATGGTTTAGAGTTTTGTTCTATTGTGAATGTAAATCAAAACAAATCTAAACTAGACTAGAGTTTTGAAATTTAGTATAAATTATGCATTGAGTTTAAAAGCCAAGCAAAATGGGAAAAAAATTGGAAGAATATTTCCAGACCCAAACTGATACCACTGATGGCAATAGAGTCCTCTTGGCGCACAGGTATGCTGGGTGCCAAATGCTGGACTGCCAGGATTGGCCGGAAATGGAAAGGCCTAGACCAGCAGAAGTCCTGCAAGAACTGGTAAAGCAAGGAATACCTGTGGAGGCAATAGGTGCCCTACAAAATGGAGGGAGAGGGCGGTACTACCTTTATGCAGTAGGAAGCATTCCTATTTTACCTGAAGGGGTGTTTAAATTTAAGGGAAAACCAATGAAAGTAGAAAGGGCACCCCCTATAGAAAGGAATATTGAAACAAAGACGGTGGAAGTCCATTTTACTGGACTCCCGTTGGAAATTCCAACTAAAGAACTTACGGAAAAATTAGAATCCAAATTCAAAATACATGTCCAAAAAGAAAAGAGTGCCACATATTGGGGTTATCCTAATATAAAAACGGGGGTAAGGGTAGTAGAAATGGAGACAGATCAAGCAAAAACATTACCTACCTTTTTCTACGTAATGGGTTTCTTGTTGAAATCCTGGTACAGGGGGTGTATCCATCACCGACCCTGCACCCGGTGTAGGCAAACTGGGCATGTGCCCAGGGATTGTAAAAATCCGCCCTTCATAAGAGAAACTACATATGCTGCCAAAGCAGCAAATATACCAGACAGTGCACCCTTGGGCGATTTGGAAGCCCTAGAGGGCGAAGACCCTGAACAGGAAAGGGACATAAACAAATCCCAGGGGGAAAAAAATGTTCTGGAAAATTCATTAGAAGAAACCATTCTAGGAGGCACAGGTCTCGAATGGGTAGATTTTGAGAATAAGGATTCCTTGCCTTTCGAAACCCAAAATGAGAAAAGAAAGGCAAGAAACAAAAAGAAAAAACATCTGAAAAAAAAGAAGAAATGATAATGAAGGAAAATAGTACGGCACCGTACTACCAATTAGTAGAACCGTCTTTCAATGATATGGAAGATGGAATTGAAACTGGAAAAATCCAGATAGAAGAAGTGGCAGTTGCTCCCAAACCCAGCCCAGTGAAAGAAACTGAAAGGGAAATGGAGGAGCAAACAGCCCAGATAACGCTGCTAGAAGAGAACAGCCAGAGTGTGAATGGGACATTCCCAACAACCTCCACACCAAAACAGTCACAGAAAAGAAAGCGACGAACCACTGTCTCTGCAGAATGGCCCTCGAGAGAGGACTCAGATGAAAAAAAACAAACTCCTAAAACCCCCAAATCAGGGAGATCTGCCTCCCTGCCGAGGGAGGGAAAAAAGACTGAGGGGAGAAAAAGGAGAATAATAACAATAGAACAGTATAGGGAAAAGTCCCAAACTAAATTAAAACAAAAAGAAGTAGAAAGTGACACGGTGAGTGATCTCAACGTGACACAATAATTGTAGAAATTTTAAAACAAAACAAAATAATAATAAAATTGAAACGTTAACAACGAATGTTTTATGGCACCATGGAGGGACAAAACCTCCGTGTGATAACCATAAACATAAATGGAATAAAGGATAAAATAGATAAACTAAGAGAAACAACAAAATCAATTGATATAATACTGTTACAGGAAACTCATAATATAGATAAGAAATCAAAAAGGGAGATAGAGGAAAAACTAAATGGGTTAGTGCTAGAAAATAATAGTAACAATGAAAGCTGGGCGTGGGTGGCAATAATTTTACAGAATAAAGCTTTAAAAGTAACATGGGAGGAAATTATAACAGAAAAGAAATTTAATGGGAGATTAAAGCATATAAAAATAAATGGATGGCATATTTTAAATGTATATGTGCCAGTATCAAATAATATAAGGACAAGCATAACAAAAAAGTTACAATTTATAAATGATTTAACAGAATATATTCAAGAATTTTCCATGGAAAATTTTATAATTGGAGGAGATTTTAATTGGGTAATAAATAATTTAGATAGGACGGGGGGTATGAAAGGGCAAGATTTAGATGCAAGAAGGGGGGGGGGGAGATAATTAAAAACTTTATAGATAAAAATGAGTTAGAAGATGTATGGAGAAAACTAAATCCTGACAAAATAGAGTATACATATGAATATGGAATCAGACAAGGAAGTAGATTGGATAAATTCTACATATCCAAAACAGAAATAAATAAACTTTTAATGTGCGAAATTCAAAGGGATAAAATATCTGATCATAATCCAGTTATACTAAATATAAATATTAAATATAGAAATAAATGGGGACAAGGATATTGGAAACTTAATAACTCTATTTTAGTAGAAAGTGAATATACATATAGAATAGCAGAAATTTTAAATAAGTTTAATACGTACAAGGGATATCCTCCAAGCATGGGAAGACTTAAAAACTTTGATAAAAAAAACTTACGAGGATATACAGTACCATAAAACAAGATAAAATAAGGGGGGTGGAACAAAGGTATAAAAATATATGTATGAATAAAGATGCAAGTGAGGAGGAAAAAGACAAATATAAGGAAGAATATGAGAATGTACAAAAATATAAAAAGGAAGGTAATAAAATTAGAGCAGGGAAATTCGATAGTATGTACATAAAAGCAAAGGGAATATATAGGAGGGAGGAAATACTGAGGGGAAAGGGAAAAAACATGGAAACCCTAAAGGAAAATAATATAATACTTAAGGAAAAGGAAAATTTTTTAAAAGCAGTACATGATTTTTATAAAGACTTGTATACCTCGCAAAATATAGAGTATGAAGAAATAAATAGCTATTGTAAAAATGCACATTTTATAAAGATAAATGAAGATCATAGAAATATATGTGAAAAATTTATAACAGCAGAAGAGATTAAGAAAGCTATAATACAATTAAATAAAGGTAAATCGCCTGGTTCAGATGGCCTCACTGCAGATTTTTATAAAAAAATTCCAAATACAACTAACGCCAATTTTAGAAAATGTATACAACAATATCCTGTTAAATAAAGAAATGCCAGGTAAAATGAAGGAGGGAATAATTACGGTAATATATAAAGGAAAAGGGGACATACAAGACCTAAAAAACTGG
The DNA here is from genome assembly GCA_029931535.1 of Margaritifera margaritifera. Lineage (NCBI taxonomy): Eukaryota > Metazoa > Mollusca > Bivalvia > Unionida > Margaritiferidae > Margaritifera > Margaritifera margaritifera. The sequence continues at coordinate 801,029 of JAQPZY010000989.1, forward strand.
AGACCGATCTCTTTACTGAATACGGATTATAAAATTTTAACTAAAATTATGTCTAATAGAATTAAAATGTGTATGGGGAAAACAATAAATATAAATCAAAGTTGTGGGGAAGGGGGGAGGAGTATTAAAAATAATCTATGAACTATTCAAACCGTCATAGAGTATATTGAGAATAAAGGAGAGAAAGGAGCTATGATTCTATACGATCAGGAAAAAGCTTTTGATCGTATAGAACATAGCTATATAGAGAATATTTTAAAAAACTATGGGTTTGGACCCATCTTTTGTTCATGGATTAAAGTGATGTACAAAAATATAACATCGGAAGTACAAATTAATGGGGCCAAGACAAAAAGTTTCAAAATTGAAAGATCGGTTAGACAAGGATGTCCCCTGTCTATGCTATTATACGTTTTAGCAATTGAAGTTCTATGTATAAAAATAAATAATAACCAAAATATACAAGGAATAAAAATACTCAACCAAAAAAAAGGAATTTAAAATGCTCCAACATACAGATGATTGCACAAATTTTATAAATGATGGTTTTTCTTTTAAACATTTGGAAAAAGAATTTTTTGATTTTGGAAAAGCATCAGGGTCAAAAATTAATCATATGAAAACAGAAATACTTTTAATAGGAAATTGGCGCGGGGATCACCCAGGTTTACCACCAGAATTAATAAAACAAAAAGTGAAAGCTCTAGGGGTGTATTTTGGAAGAAATGCTGACAAAATAAATTTTAATTTTTTAAAAGATAAAATACAAGTACAAATTGATTTATGGTTATGTACACCTTTATATATAATGGAAAGGGTGCAAATAGCGCATACTTATATATATATAGTACTTTGTGGTATATTATGCAAATAATTGATTTTAAAGATACATGGCTGGAAGTTATAGATAAAAAGATAGTTCATTTTATATGGGGAGGGGGGATGCACCTTCTCCAAAGAGAAAATCTATACAAATCCAAAATGGAAGGAGGAATGGGAATACCATACCTGAAATATAGGAAAAGAGCATACATTATAAACAGAATACGAAATCTATGGGGGAAAAAGGAATACGTGTGGGCGGCTTTATATATATATATATATATATATATATATATATATATATATATATATATATATATATATATATATATTTATGTTTTTTTTATTAATAATATGCAGGATATATATAGAAATAACAAACTAATCAAAATAATTGAACCACCGAGGAAACTGTTTCCAATAAAAAATGTCACTATGGAATATAGGGGGGATATTAAAATATGGACAGAAGAGGAAGATATTTTAACATACAAAAACATAATGAAGGGCGTGAACCAAGATGTCACACATAAGGTAGAAAAAGAAAATCCGGGGCACCAATGGGGGGCAATATGGAAAAAATGGAAAGGGGTAAAATCAAATTATAAACAAAGTTTAGTGTATAAGTGCATCCATGATGTGTGGTTGACGGGAGCTGTTGCCTTTAAAAGGCATATAACAAATAGAATAATAAAATGTCCTTTGTGTAAAAATGCATTAAACACAAAAAGTCACGTAATATTAAAATGTAAGGATATAGAACAAGAGAGGGTGGTAATGATAAAAAGGGAAAATGGAGTGTATGAGGAAGGAAATTTACTATATACCAACAATATAAGGGATAAAAGATTGTATGATAATGTAATAACATATATTACAAAAACTATGGTAAAATGCTATAGAGGGCTAGAAGGATTTAAAAAAAAAAAAAAAAACTTGCTCATCCCTGAAAAGGGTAAAATAAAATAAGAATGTATACTCTAATAGATAATAAAACACTAGCGGGATGAGGGCGAAGGACAAATTCCCTCTTAAAGGGAGTACCTTTAAGGAGCTGGACCCCTCATCCCTGAAAAGTGTAAATAAAATAGTAGAAATGTATAACATATTCTTATAACATCTAATAAGAACTTCGCAGTGCTAACATAATTTAACAAACAGATAGGAACAAAATGGAAGCAGATATAAATACGGGGGGGGGGGGTTATGTAACTCAAAGTAGGATATGAGGACGAGTGACACCGAGGCTTTAGGGCTAACGCGAAGTAGTAAGGGTCACATCAGAGTACCCGAAAAAATGAGGCATAACCGATATAAACATTACAAAACAAGAAAACAAGGGGAAAACAAGAAAATATACTAACAACTGCGAAATTCTACCATGCTTACACGCATCTCAGACACACAAACCCCCAATTTTTTTTTTTTTTTTTTTTTTTTTTTTTACATAACTTGTAGCATAAATAGGAAATAAAACTTGGAAATCTTAAATATGGTCTTAGAAACCAGAGCAAAAGGACACAGGGGGAGCACAAGTATGGCCTATGGATGGAAGAAAGGTACCATATAATAAAATCTGCAAACCATAATACCTCCAACATGGGCCAACAAATTTTGCGCCACCAACATCCAATTTTTAATCTCCTTTAAGAGATTATACATTTTGGAACTTATTTCAAAACTATATATAAGTATATATATATTTTTTATCTTCTCTTTAAAAGTAAATAACAACTACAACAAAATTTGGAAACTAAAAAGCCAGTCCAAACAAGAATACAGGGGTTTATAGCACACGATAACACAATATAGCAACATACATATAGCGTACACTGGACTTTTAAAAGATCCCTGGCAAGGATCACTGAAAACAACCATTATAACATGGCAAGGAAACCAGCCGCAAGGGCAATACCTGAGGAGGGGAGTACAAGCCATGGAGTAAATTCTTTAGGCCCAGGGTGGAACGATGGGGAACCTGGAAACGGGTTTCAAATCAAGTACGTCCTTCAAAAATAATATACAAAAAGGAACCCTAGTCTAAAAGGTAACAATAAAATTTTCTTTTCAAAATTCTTTTTGAATTTTTTCAAAACCCACAACAACAGACTTTATGGGGGTACAAACAGATATAAAAAAAAACTTTTAAAAAACATTTCGGCACAAAGGGGGACACCTTAAGGGCTGATAGCTTAACATAGCTAGAGGTCTAAGAGGGGTCCACAAAAAAAAAAAAGAAAGAAAAATGAACACAACACCTTCCAAGAAACGAAAAAATTACCAGCGCCCGGTTAGCCCCATGTTGGCCTGGTTACGACAATCAGAAATTAGCGTCACGAATAGTGGCAGTGATTCCGTCTCCGATAGCACCAGCATGATTTCCAAAAAGAATGATATCAAGAAACGAAGAACGGGATTTAATAATGAATGGAAGACGTTATTCCCTTGGGTGGAAATTGCTGGATCGGATGGTAAGTTTTCCTAACTTAAGTGAGTGCTGCCCTATTAATTTCTCTTCTGTCTATCCAAGTAATAAACGGAACAATTTTTATCTTCCAGTTTTACCTCTTTTGAAAAGATATAAATAAAAAGTATTCCTTTATAAATATAACTAAAATAATTTCATCCATATTCTTACTTATTATTCAGTGAAGTCATGACCTCAAAAGTTTATTCCACCCCGTCTATATCAAATTCTTGAAAATAAGACTATGTAATTACATATATATTTTGCAGGTATGCTGTGTAAATTGTGCCGGAAGAATTTTTCCATGGTAATCAACTTAACTAGGATTCAGGTATATTTGTCTCTTTTTTGTACATCCATTAATAAATTTTATGTTCCATTTTTTTCAGATTGTGAAAGGTCATTCTCCTCAATGAATAGAATTAAGAGTGTTTTAAGGAACAGGTTGTCACGAAGGGTAATGAACTACCTGATGACAATCAGTACTGAAGGACAACCCTTAAAAGACTTTAATTGTGATGCTGCAGTCAGTTTATATGGTGAAATTAAGAAAAGACGAATATCATGTATTTAAATTAAGAAATAAATAAGATATGCATTGTTGTTACTGTTATAACCTAGGTAAATAAAAAATACTATGTAAATATTTGCACTTCTTTTTATTTCATTGATATTAATTTGTTTCACTTTTATGACGTTAATGCGCGCTTTGTAAAACATTTTATGACCCAAACACGCGTACCCCGATGCTATCGAAAATTTCTGGGGAGATCACTGCATCTACAGCATTTAACTTCTGGGCTTTAATAGGTATGAGTTGAAGTTTCAACAATGATATAGAAGTCCATGGGTTAAAAAAGCAAATACCCCCCACCCACTCTCATCTTTGCCATCTAATTGGCAAATAAAAGATCCCATTCTCCACATCATAACGGAAGGCTTCAACAAAATTAACATGTATCATGAAAGCAGCTGTGTATAAAGGAAAATTAGTATCACAAATAACATAGATAATAGGGTAAATGTTACAGTTTCCCCACTAGTCCTACAATCCTACGATGCAAGACGTGGACTTGGATATTTATGATAGAGTCGGTCTCGGTCAAAAATATCTGGGTCCACGTCTTATATTGTAGGACTAGGCTCCACACCTTCTAACATGAACTGGAATATATATATATATATATATATATATATATATATATATATATATATATATATATATATATATATATATATATATATATATATACTTAGCAAACTCCATCCAGCTTTTTTTCTTTTATTTCTTCCGCAACATTTAAATATGTTTTACAGGATAGTGGAGTAGGGACAGGCCCGCCCACAGAAATTCCAGACCCCTGGGCAGAGCAGTCATTGGGCCACAAAACCAGTTTAATTTTTTTTATATAAAAACCTGTGTACAGTTTTGCATATAAAAAAAACATGTAGTAATCCACAGGGGCTCATATTGTTGCTGACAACTTATCTATCAGTCATACATGTACTAGTATTATATAGTATATGTATGACTGATAGATAAGTTGTCATCAACAATACGAGCCCCTGTGTAGTTATCTACCATAACTTAGACTCTTGCAAGGAACAAATTTTAATATTTTCTGTAAAGAACAATAATTTTTTTTATAACTGAGTTGACGGCGGGCCCCTAGAAATGACCAGGCCCATCGGCAATTACCTCTCTCCCCCCCCGGCCTGAGAAGTGATCGATAATTATCATCTCTATCATTATCAGATGAAGAATCGCGTATCAGTGTTGTTCATATCCACCTTCTCACAATTGTAAATACATGTACATGTACGACACCTAATTTATAATAATAATAATAATAATAATAATAATAATAATAATAATAATAATAACATGGGTGTTGCTCTCGTGCAATATTCCAACGATGATTACAATCAACCTTCCATGGTCGGTCCTCGAATCTTCGTTCCAGGAACTCCAAGATATTTAAATTATCCTCAGCACAATTTTGTAACAGTTGTACATCATGATATATACTTAAAATGTAGTCCTGCAGCTTAGTTGTTACAGTTTCTTCAATAAAGAGTAGTAAGATAACTAATATTTGGAGATATCTCATTGTATTACAGTCACCATTATCAACAATCAACGGGAAGCTTCTATATTTAAAAATAACGCGGTCCGTTCACGAGAGCGACCTCTAGTGATGAAATTCATAGTAATTCTCGACCAGTGAATGATAACTTTCAAACTGTAAATGCATAAACTGCAGTTGAATACATAAATGATACATCCTAATTCTTGATATTATTTTGAATTGTTAAAGTGAACATTCTCATCGTGTAATGTAACTTTTAACATCCATATATCATTCCAGCATATAAAAATAGCGATTCTGACGAGCACAATAAAACGTTCAACCGCCGCTGTGTAATTCAACAGATACAATCTAAAACTCGACATAAAAAATGCAACTTTCAGCACAATCAATTTCATTCAACATGTTAAATTGGAATTCTTGACATACAACGTTAAAATTCCAACCACCGCTGTGCAATTCAACAAATAAAATGTAAAAACTTGACATAGAAAATTGAAGTTTCAACCAACGCTGTGTAATTTAACAGATGAAATCTAAAAACTCATCATATAAAATTGAACTTTCAACACAAACAATTTGATTCAACATGTGCATTTGGAATTCTCAACATACAACATTGAAAGTTCAACTGCTACTTTCTCATTGGACCAACTTTTGTCCACTACGGCGCCTCATACCAGTCACAACATATGACACGAATCCGGCGAATAATACATCAAAACCAATCCAGGTACGAATGAGCGATATTGCATTCAGTGGAGTGAAGAGGAGACAGAAAACAAAATAGTTTTTGATATATCGTATTAGGGCGGACTATAGTCCGAGTTTCCTCTGACCCTTCACACCCCATTTTTGATATTTGGACATTTATGTTGGGGTGTGGGGTCAGAGCCCATTGCCTATCGAAAACTTGAAATTCGCCGCCACCGCGCGGTAGCGGCATAGGGTAGATGCTTACTACCGGGCCCAGCGAACTTAAACGACCTTACATCGAGCCATACCTGCATGAAATCGAAAGGAATATGATTTATCTTCTCAGAAATTGTGAGTATGGCATTCGTTTTGTCTTTAATCCGCTGACACACGAGACGAAACTGCAGCGTTGATGAAATTTGACCTGGCACACGTCATTAGCATTGCTAGTCACGTGACTACCCTAATCTCGCAACCTACATGTCCTGGACATCAGAGGTCAAATAGTCACGTGATATCAACAATAAACCTCTTTCCAATGTTGTTGTACAAAAAATTCGAAAACATTAAATGAAAGTCACGTAATGTTTGTAAAAAAACGAAAGGACACACAATTCTCAACATATTTATTCCGAGAACTAGCAGAAACCTGTCGCTGTCACAGTAACCTGGAGAAAGCCAGATTCATCAAGCACAGAGCACATGCCAATGATGTTTTTGTTTGTATCACGTGACTACCACGTTGACAATGTGCTCGCGCTGAGTAAAGAACGCTAGGCGCTCAGTGGAGAAACTAGATCTCTGCAAGCCCCACCGTGATACCGCCCAGGACTAGTGCCGTTTAATTGGTTTATTGGTCTTCGACTTCTTTCGACGCCTTTATTTTTTCATGGTGCTCGCACGAGTGATGGTTTGTGCCGTTGTTGCGCTTGCCGCTGGCGAAGCCCACATCTTCATGCTTCTCCTTCTGTAGTTGTTGCGTTTTGATTTCGGACATTTGTCTTGACATTTATCCTGGTATCATAGTCGAGTTTACGTTTACGTTGGTTCAGACCACCATGTCACCTAAACGTTGTTGTTATATCCAACATTGGTGCCAACTTTAAGCTCCATGTCAGACGGGATCATGTAAAGGCCGCCACCAAGTGCCTAATCTAGTTAAGTCCAAGTTTTTATGATTGCGTCGTAGTAATTAGCTATCGACTTTGGGACGTCGTCAGCGCCTGTGAGATTTCTGCGTTTACGAGCGTGAGAAACTGATTTCGTGCATCGAATACCTTACCTCCTACAATTATCGAGGTAAGTGCCTGGAACTGGAAACCAAGGATTGCCCAAACATACGCCCAGACGCTATTGTTGAGACGCACCACCCATTTTTCGTCACTCCGTCCTCGTCCTGCGCGAAATATGTGCTGTTTTTCGCTTGCCGGCGCCCCAAACGTATAATGCTCAGTTTCAAATATAGTGGGGTCTGACACGTGGGCGGGGAGGCCTACCCTTATTCTGGGGCCAGATTTATGGGCTGTCCCTCCAGGGATGTAACTCATATACATCACTCCTAGGCCATTGTGCATACCATGTTTTATTCTTCAGTTGTCCTCTCTATTCACGACAACGTTATTACAGATGGCCTCGTATTATTTCATGTCAATACCGTTGTCGAGCGCGTCCCATCCGGTTTCGCCTGGAATGGGACACTTCATCTGATTCAGAATCTTTCTCATCTGGTAGTAAACATAACAGCGGTAAAAGCTTCGCGCCAACGCTGTTAGTCGCGCTTGTTGCAGGTAACAGGTAATCGCTGACGCTAACCCCACAACCAGTGGTCTCGCACCATAGTCTACATTTTCCGGAGCTCCAGTTGTTATAAACCTCTTCGGCTTCGATGTGGTGCCGCATATTCTTTTCGAACACGTCAACAAATGTGTCATTTCTGAATGAAGCGTTATCCCGCACGTAAACATCGAGGCGCATCTGTGCCCTCTCTGCGTCGCTGTTATTACAAGCGCAGCCAAAGCTAAATTATGCATCGTTATTAAAGTTTTGTAAAACTCGTAAATAAATTCCGAAACTGACACTGAATTTAGGCACACTATATCAAAGGAATTGTAAAATTCGCACTGTATTTATCACACGTAATTCACTTTTGGTTATGACCAGAGTGACCGCAGTTTCCATTCGGCTACAACTTTCCCAGAAATTATAAAGCTTATTTCGTCTCTCGTCTAGCGATATTTTATTCATATTGTGCTGACGTGCCGTTAAACCCTGATACATACATGCATACACACCCTAAACAAGTGTCAATTTATCATCATTGCCTTTGATATTATAGCAATGGTGTCACAAAAAGGTGAACTTAAGTTTATCTTTCTGTTAGCACTTTTTTGTATCCTGGAATTGAATTATGCTTACTTATAAGGAGCTTGTATAACAAAAGAACAGATAAATTTATATATTAATAAACAAATAAATGAAACGTCGACTAGTTTATTGTATATAACTCATTTTAAAGCCAATGATACAACTGGTTGATGGAAAAGGACATTGAAAAACAAAGAAGAAATACATAGCCAGATACATTATTTTAAATACGAGTGATTTGATCAAAATACCCTACACATAGACTAAATTATATTTCGATTGATCATTTAATTAATTGCTCGAACGTGGGTAGATCAATTGATTGGAATTGTTGAAAATTCAAATGACATATATTTGCAATAATCATTGTTTATTGACATCGATGAGCTTTTCGGCTGTAGTCTTCACATGAAAGAGTCCATATATTTCTAAACTTTAAACAGGCGCAATTCTGTTATTTAAAATGTATATTTATCAAACAAGCGGCATTGGCTACAGAATTTTATCTTAACAGGATTAGTGGTTTTCAGATTACTGGCACCGAACTTGTTCTATCTGATTTTATCCGTGCTTGTAAGTTTTTAAATATTTTCTATATTATTTAATGTGCCAAAAGAACAAGTGAAGATATATTTGGGATTAGTGAACTTAAATGAGATAGATGCTTCCAAGCTGGACTACTCTGAACTCGGGTGAAAACAGACCTGCCACTTGGTTAATCCGATGAGAATGTGGATTGCATTAAATTAAGCAAATTAATTGATCTAAGTTTGAAAAACAAACTACACAGAGTATTAATAAAATCCACCTGAATCTGTAGGAATTGTAACCCAATGAAAAGCCGTAGATAAAAAATGAAGGCAAATATTCTCTGATTGTAACCTTGATCTCAAGAGTGAGGAGAGTGAGCGTATTGCATAAAAATATGGTCTTTTCTTCATAACGATTTTCAAAGTGTTCCAAGTATGAATAAATTCCAATACAGTGTGTAGGTAATGGAAGGAAATGACAAGCTTGAAACAAAATCTTAATACAAATTTTCTGTGGCCGTGATGTTGTACCCAAGATCACATGGGGAAGCGAGTTTGTCACAGAATAAATTGCCTTGGCTTCATAATGACTCATTCCAGGTATACAGAGAATACCTAAAAGGAAATACAAGCATATAAAGACAAAATTATTAACCGAAATGCAAACGCAAATATTATATAACTGTGATCTTGACCCCACGTTTAATAGGATGAGTGGGTTTGTAGCAGAATGAATTGTACTTTCAAAGCTGTTGATGACGCCGTTGCCACTGCAGCCGTTGTCGATGTAGTAGATATAATTAATTTAGTGAGGTTAAAAAAGTCCTCTTCAAATATTAGTATAGAGATAATTTTGTCGTTTAATCACATATCGATTTTCAAAAGCAATCGGATTAGAAACAAGTGGCTCGCTGTGTATATTCTAAAATGTAATTTTCCGCATATAAAATGATAAAAATAAAACTTAGTTTCAAAATCCTTAATGATTATAAAGCAAAGATCGTATAATCCTATTCCTCTACCAGCTACGGTACTTTATGAATAAATGTTTGTTCTTTACCTTTCATATAGATTGGATTTGATCAATACTCACTTGGGCACTTTTGATTGATTGTTCAGATATTGAGAGAAGGGGAGCAGGAAAATACATTTGAGTAGCGTTCAGTTAGGTAACATTTTAAACAATTTGTTGTGCAAATTCTTAATTTCTATTTCTCCCTCATGTGGAAACGCTAAATTATTTACGACACTTTGTTGGATTATGGATACTAAACTTCAAGTTATAAAGATCACTCTATTAAGGAATTTATTGTAGTAATCAGATGTTACAGCTGTGAAAATCAGAGCAAATTCAGAGAGAGGAATTATTTATTTGAAATATTCATTGGAATTGCTAAAAGTGCTCATTCTCATTTTGGATTAATACTTGACTTTGGGATTTAGGCATATCAGGACATTCAAGTCTACTGACACATCAGAACATTCGAGACTACTGGCACATTAGGACATTCAAGGCTACTGGAGATCATTCGGTACATTCTATATTTAGGACTTGTGATTAGGACACTTAGGATTATTGGATTACGTGGACTTTAATTCACGTTATTGTAAGTGTATTTTGAATTTTCACTTTAACTGCCTAGAAATAAATTGCTTGTTGATTTTACTTACATTGTTGGTTTCACTTTCTTTCTGTTACATTATTTTAATATCTAGAGTCGTAACAATACAATGTTTGACTGTGATTTTATTTTTCCCAGCTAGCATCGATCGGGGTCGATAGTAAACAACAGACATAATCGCTTGTGTTGGTGGCCTTTCAGCAATTAATTTTAGAATCGGACACGCTGCCATCAGTATATAACGATCGCCATGGTGGTAATGTTTGCGCAGATTATCCGATGTACAGTGTTGACTGGTTCTCACGTTTGTTGACACACTCACTTTTTTTGGTATAGACAGCAGAACTATTGTGGCAGATTTGTGGAAGAAATATAAAAGCTATCCTTTAAAGTTTCTTTTAAATTCCACACTAGATAAATGTATTTCACAGAAGTATACTACTATACGCAACTCTTCATTTCACACAGTAATTTAGATAGTAGGTAGATAGGTAGGTTAGGATGTGTTCTTGCGTCCATCTCCTTTGTGTTTTTCAGAAAGGTGAAGAAACTCAAGAACAGATATAGAGATTAACAAGGTCGTGGCAAATCTCTTTAGTCTAAGAAAAAAAAGCTCTAAATATCGATTGACCTTTGTATTTTCCACAGTCAATATTCGGATGAATTTAGTAATATTCCTTTTTAAATGCGGGAAAGTATCAAAATGTTGGTAAAACGTTAATATGTTGCCGATAGTTTGTAAAGAAGAAAATACAGTTTCATTTAGAAATCTTATAAATTTGAAAGTAACTATAAGTATGGGTTTGACGTTGAACAGCGGCCACATGTCACTTGTTTCCTTGACGTAGCTTGTATGTAATTTCTTGTTTCTATTATATTTTGTATACAAATACCCATAATTATCTCTACCAGTATAGCAGAAGAGCTTCTGTTATTTTACTGACTGTGTGAAAGAAACACCTGGTGAACCGTTAGCTGTAATTAAATGAAAGTCGATACATTTATATAGAAGTAGGAGTAGAAACCCCGATGAAAATCAAATACCGTACCACTATTGTGCATACAGTGCACAAAAGAAAGTATTTTCAGTGAGTCAATTACTGAAACGGTTCCGGTCGATTTTTGAAACCGTGTGCCCACCTCTCGTTATGTGCGAAAAATTAACTCATGATTTATCGAAGTTTCGCTCTTTCTTTCTATAAATTGTATTTAACGTCTCGTGCAATGAGGAATTCCTTTTTTAGCAAGGAGTCTAAAGACTATTTACAAGGAGCTTAAGATCTAAACTACTACTGCTGCCACTACTACTACTAATAATAATAATATAGCCTGCGGTGTTTCACCTGGATCGCTATGAACATTGCCGGAAACAAAAACTCTTAATGTCACACTAAGCGAGATAAGTGAGGCAACCAATGTAAAGAAGCAATTTTACAGGGAACAAATAATTTAACACTGGCAAAAATGCATGTCTTACTTTGTTTATTTACACTGGCGACACCTCACTATTTCCGATTTATACAAATCGTTTGGGAAACAAGCGCAACGTTTACATATCGATACAGCATGGTAGCTTAGCAAGAACGACATTTCAATGAAGCTCCCTATTTTATAGAAATATGTTTAATTATAATGTGTGTTTGTGTGCATAAAGCCAGGATCTTCATAATGCAAATATAACAAAGCGCTTGCTTGAAGAATAAACAATCTTTTAATATATATTTATATATGTTGAAATTTCTCTCTAACATATTGCTCATTAGCTGCACAAATGCGTCGTTAGGAAGATCGATGGGTTACTAGGTAGGGAGGTGAGATGTTGGGTTGATCTATATATACGTTTAGAGACTTGGCTAATAGCCAAGTTTATCCGATAAATATTTCATCGTTGGACATATGAAGGTATTGTCGGTGTTCGGCGTGCCGAAAATTGACGGAACAAAACATCCTGAATTAATTCAAAATTAATATGGTCGATATTGAAATATAGTCAAAGCATCGCACCGGGAATATTACACAAGCACGTTTTCGTCTAGGAAATGCTTTGAATTTCATATCACTTCAATTGTTTACAAGTTATCGATGTTTCAAGAGAAAATAATTCTTTTAGAGTACAGATATTAGCTTTGAAAAAGTCAATATTCCGATGGTTTCAGTAATAATAGTAATTTCTAAATGCTGGGGGGAGGGGGGAATCAAAACTTGCGTAAAAATTGTAAATAGGTCTCTGAATTTTTGTGAAGAAAATAATACATTCTAATTTAGAAATGTTATAAATTGTCTTGAAACTGTAAGTTAAGGTTTGATATTGACAGTGATCACATGCCACTAGTTACCTTGTCGTAGTTTTGATGTATAATTTCTAGATTTTATTATATTTTGCATGTAACCATAATAATCTCGACCAGCATACTGGGAGGGCTTCTATTTTTACTCCTGTTTGTATGAAGGTAAATACGTTATGCACCGTTAGATGTAATTAAATGAAAGTTGAATTATGGGGAAATTATAAGTCTTAGAACAGAGGAGTAAAGTCAACTTAAATTTAAAACTGTTGTATTAAGTGAAAGAAAAATAGCAAAAAAATGTTTCTTTTCATTCGCTTGCAATAAAATTAAGGAAAATAATGATGATAAAGCAGATTCGCTTTCTTCCATATACTAGTGTTAGAAGAATTTAAAAACTTTGTACACTTTGACCTCTGTGAACCTGAACTGTTCAAACTGTACATTTTATTAGTGACATCTCAGGACTAAGTGTGGCAAGTTTCATGTTCCTGAAAAGTTGGAAAAACGTTGAACAAAATACAAAGGATGTAAGAACTGCTCCAACATCACATACAGGGTCGTGGATATTACAATTACATTATCTGAAATCATTTATGATGAAAGGTTTAAATGTAATTGAGGCCCGATGATAAAAGTTAATTCATTTGATGAACGTTGCAAAAGAAAAGTACACTAAAGGTATTTGTAAGCAAAGTCGAAATAAATAGAAAAGGAAAGAAACTATTAGAAGAGTAAAAGAAACGAGAGTAAAAGTGTTATCTTCAATAATTGTGATGATGTATGCAAATTGGTGATAATTAAATAAGCAACAGACATCAAAGAGGTTTTCGTGACTTTGGTTTCAGTTCAGATGAGAAAGATGTAACACTTGGTCAGTCAATTGACAATGACTTAAACTTGAATAACAACTGCATTACGCATTCTGTACCTAAATCCGATACATCTAACAGAGAGTTTACAATGAAACGTATTGACGTTTAAATACGTAATAGTCTAGAGCAGTGGTGTCCAACCTGTGGGCCCTGGGGGGACGCGTGGTTATTCCAAGGGGTTTGCGAATTCACATAGCTTCGCAGCGAGTATTGCTCATCCAGTCAGCTCTTGCTTTCCTGTTATCCCCGCCGTTGGAGCAAATCATGTTCGAATTTAGTGCGCCAAGCTGATAAATATTTATCCCCGCCACAGCCTAAAAGTACAACTATTAGCATGTGGGGGTCCGTGCAATTTTTTGAGGTTAAAAAGGGGTCCTCATACTCAAAAAGGTTGTGAACCACTGGTCTAGAGTCAATGCAATGCATGATATCAAAACATGCAAAGAAGATGTAGATAATAAATTAACATGTATTGAACAGAATGGTAATGAGAGAGAAAACCTAATTCAAGAGTTTCAAAAACAGACTGATAACAACAGAAGAGAAAAATGAGTTTAGATGCACATAACTGCTTTAAATATAGGTTAAACGCGATATCTAATGCAAACAACACAAACCGGAAGAGAAAGAACTGATCAAATACCAGACATTCAACAGTTTTTGACATCTGTTGAACACGTGAGAAACTCGGAGGTAGATGCGTTACAGAGTCAAATTAAAAGATCTCCATGAATGGTTGTAGTACCAGTAATACTAACTTCAACAACAAGATGTCTGCTAAAACTTTGCCAGAACTGCAGAAAAGTGAATGTTTAGCAGAAATACCCCAAAATTCAAAGACAATAAAAACAAAATAAATGTGAATAAAATTGTGATAAGCAGAATAAGAGCAAATATAAGTTGTATATTAGTGATTTAAAGAACAAAATCAAAATGTTAAATGTTCATACCTTGCCAACTGTCAAAGATAAGGTTACTGCTGGAATATAACTATAAAATAGGCTACAACTGAATATTTTGACAGATATCTAGTTATTATTATTGATGTGTTAATGAGTAGTATTGACGAATTTGACAAAATGATAAACTTGCAACAAAAGATTTATTAATTTAGAAGTTCAAAATTTAAACTGGTGCATTCAAAGCTAAAATGGCTTTTAAAAAAGATTCTTTCATTAAGTATATTAAAAGAGGAAATTTATAAATACAACCAGGAGCTGTATAATAAAACCAATCTAATTATTCATGGCTTGGTGGTGTTTGGCTGCATTTTCAACACATTATTCTTATATTACGTCGAGAAAATGGGAACTAAGCCCCTTTCTCAAGACCACACTTAGACAGCTAAACCGGGCTGGCCAGGCGGGTATAGAACCACAACTCTAGGATTAAAAGCATGATGCTCTATTAAGTGAACTACTGCGACTTCGCCCGAAGTAATGTCCAATGTATAGTGCTTTTTAGAATGAGGTGAATCCAGATGGTATTGATACAATATTGTTTACTGAAAAATGATTAACCGGAAAAAAATAGGGATGCCTGGTTCATCAGTAAATTATCGGATAACGAGCCCCGTTTTGAATTAATGTACGAAGATGGCGAGGTAATATGTAGAACATAATACTGATCTTTAACATTTATCTGTATATTCATACATATATCACATATTATAAGATATATCCCCAAAAAGGGTTCTTGAATATTTTTGAGGCTGAATTCCGTTTTACCCACTGGTTAGTATTTTTGTGCTTAACTATTGATCACTGCTGAATATAAAGGAGATTATTATGGTAAGTTTATTTGCTTTGGCAGTGAGCTCTCCAATTTGTACATATCCTAATGATAAATTATTATGTACTAAAACCATATACAGTGATGCCCTTTTGATGCTTGCAGTGAATTGAATGCTTGTATTACAGATTTATTGGACTATATTCATGAAGATAATTTTGATCTGTGTTCGATGCAGATATTTCGTGTTATGGTACAAACTACTGAAGTTAGGGATTAGAGGAAATAGTTTTAATATTATGCATTCTACGTCTGCATTGCATGTATGCATGCAGCTGGGGTACGGTAAGATGACTGTTTCACACCGCTTTTATTTGTTATGTTTAATAACGATTTTGAAGTGAAATTTTCAGAAAATGAGGTTCCGTGGATAGATTTAATTACGTTGCAGTTGTTTTTGATTTTTTATGCAGATGATATAGTAATTTTGTTTCCGAAATAAAAGGTTTCCAAATTTGTTTTGGATACTCTTGGATACTAATGGTAACTATTGGTATAAATGGCGTTTAAAAGTAAATACAAACAGGTCACAAATTATATTAATTTAAAGGGCTGGAAATATAGTAGATAATGCTAAGATTCGTTTATAGGCTATGAACTAAGAAACTAGTAAAAAAAAAATTCTTTGCATAGATTTTATGTTGTAGATTTATATCGGATTTTTATAAAAAAATCACACACACACACACATATATATATATATATATATATATATATATATATATATAAAAGGTGCACGTGGGCTAAATGAATAAAGTCTTCTCCCAGATGGATAAGGCAGATATGCAGCTGTAATAATGTATATAGATACCACCCAAGTTTTTTTTTTCTTCTGTGCCACCTTCCAAATTCATGTCTTATATTATGTACTTGCCATGGTTTGGTTATTGACTTTATGCAATAAGCTGTATTCGTTCATTGATTCACCTGATAATGATTACTTTTCTGTACTACGTAACACGAAATATTTTTTTAAACCTATAATAATTTCAGTTTTTTTCTTTGTACAATTGTGCACAACTTTTAACATACGTGTAAAGTTGGTTATATAACGTGTATTACAAAATAATAGCTGCAATATAGCAGATTATGTGGTAGCGTCAACAGAGTGAACCGAGTTGTTTCCCTTTATTACAAATTTGGACTAGTTGGTTACAGAATCGCCAACCAAGTATTGTCGGATTTGTACCAAGTTAGCTTTCAGTGTTAGGTACTATGGGACATATGTGTTTGTAAACGACATAGCCACCTTTAAC
Organism: Margaritifera margaritifera; assembly: GCA_029931535.1. Classification (NCBI taxonomy): domain Eukaryota; kingdom Metazoa; phylum Mollusca; class Bivalvia; order Unionida; family Margaritiferidae; genus Margaritifera; species Margaritifera margaritifera. The sequence continues at coordinate 817,827 of JAQPZY010000989.1, forward strand.
TCCTCCTAGTTCGTTAGCATATTCACTTTTATTTTTGTTAAAATTTGTTGAATTTTTCAAGCATAATAGTATATATGAAAATGATTACAACCTATGAATTTTGTAAAATTTGGCCTTTAATTTTTGTAAGATACTTATGTTATAAAATTACTATTTAATTCAACTAAAACATGGTCAGTTGTCTAACTGTCTAAGGTGCTCGCAATTAATTAGGTCTGATCAGCAATCATTGATGACATGTGATTGGTCAGTTCTTAGGTGTGGGGGGGGAGTGGCGGTAGGTTTCAATTGTCAAAAAGTATGATTTTATCGTCCAAAATTTCAGAGAAAGTACAAGGTTCCTTCTTGCCTTCTATTCGAAGGACAAGAAAGTATTAGAAACCTTGTTTGAAGAAAATCCTGTTTTACCTGATTGTATGAAGGGACAGATAGTATATACCATCTGTACAGGCGTATAAGATGGGTCCAATAGACCATTTCATGCAGACTTCGGCGAACTTAGTAATTTGCTCGGAATTTTGATCATGTGGCGATTGGTCAGCTGACGGTAATAACAACTCAATAGCTGGTGGTCAAAAGATGGCGGACGCAGCATCATCAGCATCAACATCGTTTATCGAGTTGAAAACTGCCTATTCAACAGCAATGCTGCCGCAGATATTGACAAAATTTAATATTGGAACCATAGTATCGTATTTTCTGGAAACCAGGGTGGATTTCAAAGCTATACGAGCGAATAGCTTCGAGCTGTTTACCTCTGGACATGTACATGTAAGTATAGACCAACAAGTTGTTCTCCACCTTTTTTTCTTTTCAACTGGCGGCGGAGACCAATGGCAGAATGCACTAATTGTGCTGAAGCGTCCGCCTGTGTATAAGCCAGATGATTGGACCACACGCTATTAATTAATAAATTTAATATGAAATATTCCCCCGCACTGCTGGTATCAGACTATGTACATCAGACTCACTTCCCCATCTCCTGTTTTGACTGCAAATATAAACTTTCTCGTTCATATTTTAATCCCTCGAAGACCCGAAAGCATAATTCACTGTCTCGTTGCTACAGTAGCATTCGGAATGGAAATCCAAACCAGCGATGTAGATATCGTTATTCACTGGGGATGCCCAAAGAGAAAGAGCATTCAGAGCTATTGGCAAGAGATTGGGAGATGTGTCAGAGATGTGAGAAAAGGTTATGCTTGTCTCCTACCTTACTGGACAAGCATGATGAAGACGACAACAGACGAAAACATGATCGAAGTTGCCAAAGATCGGCAAGTCTGTTTAAGAAGAAAAATTCTTGAGGCATTGTGTATCCCAGAAATGGATAAACTTCCCGCTGACCTAAAAGAATGTTCCGCGGGAAGTTGCAATATATGCTCTTGCAACAAATGTAATTGTTGTATAAATTGTTGTAACACTTGTCAATGCAATGGGCACAAGGGAAGAAGAAAATATTGTTTTTGATTAAAATGTAACATTATCCACATGTTATAAGTTATGGTGTAAAATTATAACAGATGTATGTATGTATGTATGTATGCATGTATTCATAAATACCATTGTAAATGTTATTAATAAAGTTCATCATACTAATCATGTTATAAGTAATGTTAAGTATTAACATGTATGTATGTATTCATAAACACCATTGCAAATGTTATTAATAATGTTCATCATAATAATCATGTTCTTCTTATAAGCAACGTAAAGTATTAACATGTAGATATGTATGTATGTTAACTTTCCATTTATACCATTGTAAATGTTATTAAATATGATTGAAAATACTACCACTAGTAATAATAATATATTAATATTATTATTATTGTGTAGCATATTTTCACATCTGAATACAGTTTGTGGTCTTTTTACAATTTATTTATCATTCACTCGATCTCACATTTCTGACATGACGTCTCTCTCTTAAATTTCTGCCGTAACGGCACAGCTCCCACCCAAGCATTAGTCAGTTCCCAGTGATATATGCCTCACTAGATGGTTTCCACGCATTACTCTTACCTTGTGGTGATGCTGCTTTACATGCATGCATGGGTAATTCAAAGCCGATGAATACACAGGAGTTCTGTTCTGACAGGGATTTATACAAAAAAGCGAGTGTTCTAAAGGATTTAACGCTGTGGATCATTAGAAGAGGGATTATACTTTACCGTCTGGATACAAAGGTTAGTCTAAATAAATTTATTAATTAATAGCGTGCGGTCCGATCATCCGGCTTATACACAGGCGGACGCTTCAGCACAATTAGTGGATTCCGCCGTTGGTCTCTGCCGCCAGTCAAAAAAAAAAAAAGGTGGAGAACAACTTGTTGGTCTAATGTAAGTATGGAAACGGTGTCGAAGTAAAAAAGTTTAATCCTGACAATCAAAGAACAAGTTGTTCAAACTATTTCTCTGTATCCAAAATGTCAGTAAAATAAAATGTGTTTCACCTAATTTTGTCCCATTTGATTTTGAAAGTCTGAGGATAATTTATATGTAAAGTTTCATCATTTAATTAGTTCCACTCGGTGGAATTTGGAAAAACCAATCATCGGCGTCATCAGTATTCTGTGAAGTTCACGGGCGAGTGCAAAACTATTTATCAAGTCGCAATACAAATACATGTAACACACATTTTAAGTGTAGTATGTATAGTTAATTGGATTTAAATAGATGATTTTTATGATAAACATGTCCAAAAATATAAGCTTGTTTCAAGTTGAACATGATTGTATGCTTATTGTCATCCACGAAAACATTTAAACGTAAGGGTGTGTTCTTTTATCACAGCATATCAGTGTGAAGCAAGATGAAGTTGCAAAAAAGGCCTTTGTTTCTGCTGATGTTCTAGCACACATGTAACAGCAATTCTACAGAGTGATTCTGATGCTTAACTCAGAGGGTGACATCATACATGCTAGCTGTTCATGCCCTGCTGGGTCTGGTCCTAACTGTACGTGCAAACATACCACTGCACTTTGTTATGCACTGGAAGATTTTGTCAAGGTGTTTGTGCTTCCTGAGGACATTCCATCATGTACTGGTATGTACATCGATATCTTCAAGCTGAGACCTAATACTATAAATTCCAGTACTATAATTTACAAAGACATTAAATAAGAACAACACATAAATGAAATAATTGAGATTTATTTTTATTTTTTCAAAAAAAGGTCATTTAGGTAAACAGATAAAAAGAAACATTAACATAGATAATAACAATCATAGAAAATAATGATTATTTTAATGTCAGTCGAAAAATCACAATAATATAAATTGACTACTGGTGTAAAATACTAGTTATTGAGAGAAGTAATATAAATTTTTACATCAAAATATATCAAACAATGATTTGTAATTGCTCAATATATTGACCAATTATCACACAGAAAACTTGAGATGAAATCAGTTGTACAGACTTTAATAAGCAGTCTCTGGTAAAAACATGTTGGCCACTTTTTACATCAGTGGTAGTAGAAACACATTTAATTTTCTTTAGCCTGTTACTTAAATGTTCCCTTTCTTTTTAGATAAACTAGAGGCCTGGAATAAGCCAAGGATAGTTAAACTTCCAGCAGCTCCAATCTTTGATATAGACTTTACAAGAAAACAGCATGGAAAAAAAAGAAAACAGAAAAGGGCCATTAAAAGGAGAACAACCGGAGGCTTATAAACTTAATAAAGTTTGAGACACAGAGAAATCTTTTGCAAAATCATTCCTTGGTGAATTAGAGCAAATGGAGTAAAGAATCCAACCCTAGTAAACAGCTCTTAATAAATACTGTTGCAAGTCAAAATGATCCAGTTGAAACACTTGTCTCAGTAAATCCATTATATGATTATATGGAAAAATTAAAAAAAAAATATCAGATTTATCTCATTCAGATAATATCACAAAAAAAATAGATTTAAAGAACTTTTTAAAAGTCACCCAGGATGAACAACTACTCATTCAACAAAGTACTCTTCTACAAAGCAGATTGTCTGATTGGTTTACTTTGAGACAACTGAGGATAACTGGTTCTATTGTTAGCCGTATTTGTAATTTTTTTTTGGTACAAGAAGTCTGACCTCAACACAATAAGTAGTGCAATATTAGAGCCATCTTCTTTTTCCTCAGCAGCAATGAAATATGGATTAGAAATGGAGCCGATAGTTATCAATCGGTATGTTGCTGAGAAACTAAAAGAGGGTTCAAACATTTCTATTCAAAAGTTGGGTTTAATTATAGATAATGATCAGGGTTTCATTGCAGAGTTGCCTGATGGTGGAGTTGAACAAAATAACTCTCTTGTTGGTATTGTGGAATGTAAAGTAGCAGTAAAATGGAGCCACAAGACTGTTGGTGATAGTATTAAAGAACCAAGGTACCCTTTAAAATCTGTGAAAATAAACCAAAATGGAAATTCAATCCAAGTTTTTCAGTTAAAACCTAATTATGCTTGGTATCACCAAATTTAGTTGCAACTTTATGTATGTAGGTCATATACAAAGTATTGTGATTTGGCCTTGCTTCATCCAGAGTCTGGAAGTTTTCATTGTCAGCGATTAGAATTGAATCAAGAATGGGTAGACAAATTCTTGCCAAAACTTGAGACCTTTTTTGATGAGTATATGGCTGACAAAATTTTACAAAAGTACAAAAAGAAATAAAAACAAATACTGCTATACATCTGCAGCTATTATGAAAATTCTAACTGTTTATCTCCACTTTATATTCACCTCTGATGAATCCTGCTGATTATATTATTTTACCAATCAAATGTGTTTTACATGAAACATACATAATAATAAATGTACAGTTATAATAATACATATATATATATTCTATATTTTATGAACTCTTGGCATGTCAAACATGCCCAAGTGTTAACCTTCATAAAAAAACCTTCAGCTCACTAAGCATGACTACAATGATTTATGTGACCAGTGTAACCTAGATCTGACTGCGAGTTACCTGCAGGCTAATCAGGGTTTACACTGTTTGCTGATCAGGATTTACACTGTTTGCTGGTCTAGGTTTTATCTGTTCGCTGCTCATCAGTTGAGCACAACTACAATTATGTATGCGACCAGTGTAACCCGCAGGCTGATCAGGGTTTACAATGTTCTCTGCTCTCCAAAGCACCCTTTTGTAGCATAAATGGAATGATACAAATTTAAAGAAAAAAAAGCCCATTATATAAATATAGCGGGCTAAGGAGTAAAATAAAAACATATCTATGATACCAATCCCCTTTCATTTCATCAAGTGTTTGCTATGGGCATGTTTGAATGCACATAATCACATACATGTATGATATCATTAATGTTCATGATGCTAGTTCTTGAACTGAAGTATACTAATGACAAAAAAACAAACAATTGAATAAACAATTTGTTTAGTTTGAAATGCAGCTTTATTTTGTTCTTTACAAAACAAAGACAGAACATAAAATGAGTTGGTTGAACACTACCCTTTAGCCGCCTGAGTGCGAATAAGATGATGTATGCGACCAGTGTAAACCAGATCAGCCTGGTAAATGCTGACTGATTAGGGTTTATACTGATCGCAGCTCGTCAGTAACTTTTACAATCACCCCTTCACAAAATAAATGGTCCAAATTCGAAGAAAGAGCAGTCCATTTAATATATAAAATAACATTTTAAGGGTTAATTGGTGGAAGACCTCAAATATTTAAGTAGAAATCAGATACCCTTAGTAAGTACTTTGACTTTCTAACATAAGTACTAGTAGAACTCGAACCCATGACTAGTGACTAGAGTTAATCTTGATCTTGAGACTGCACCTTAAGATCTTGGGCCACTCGGCCATGAAGGACCTCTTCATAGAATCATATATAGTTAATTAAATGTGTGTTGTGCCATGGGAAAAGGCATCTATTTCCAATGCGAATAGTGAGTAGTGTAGACCCAGATCAGCCTGGGCATTCACATTGGAAATTAGATCCTTTTGCTATGGCCATGAAGCAACTATAATACAGTTATTGACTGTTAACAAGGCAATATATGTTTGTTTATGAGTCGTCCATTTCTTCAGGTAGACTGTCTTCCCCCACAGAAACTTTGTTCGATCTGATTAAAGTTCCTAAATTTGCTAAAAAGCCACAGATATAGCCGATTTCATTCATGAGTGGCATGTACAGTATTGGGATTTTTTTTTTGCTTCAAGAATGCAAACGTAGCAAGGCGAGCATTATAATTTTCAACTATTATTCTCGATCTAGCATTAAGTCTACCCGAATCACGGTCATGAGAGTCAAACTGTTTGCTCTTTTTTGAGAGAAATGGGGGTCTATAAAGAGTTATTCCTTTTCCCTGAATTAAATCCAGTATCAAAAAACCTTTATCAACCATAAGACCATTGCCATGTTGCAGTTTGTGCACTATATTACTTTGCCCGAAAATCTCCTTATCGGATGAATTTCCGCCAAACATATCTGAACAATGAATTAAAGCTCCATTTGGAGCAGAGGTGTACATAGCTTTCACAGTATGACAATTTTTGTAATTTGAAAACATGTTTTCCGGCTATGGGACATCTTGGGACCTGTGTACTGAATTCTACACAATCTGCAATTGCAACTAGATCTGGAAAATGTTGTTTGGTTGATAATGGCGTATGTTTTTGAATACTTTCCTTTGTAGGCCATATTTTAATAATCTTAAACTTTCTGTACATTCGTTTAATCCAGAATTGAAAAATTTCTGAAATTCTGCCTGTAGAAATATTAAAATCAGAGGCAATAACTGAATCTATAGGATTTCGTTTTAATTTGTATAATACAAGAAGTTGATTTTCTGAATCTATGTAAGAAAAAAGTTTGTTTGGCTCACCATGACCAGGGATAATCTCACATTCTGAATGAGAGCAACAACTCACTAAATATTTGTGTAGAATTGTAAAAAGCTTGTAATCTTCAATACCAGTATATCTTTTTAATTCTTTGTCTGAAGATTTAAAATTCTCAATTTTTGAAATACTGACTTGACTCGAATTGTCACGTTATCTTGGAGTCTGTCTGAGTTGTCTTAGTAGACTTGATATAAAAAGAAGATGGTGTTTCAATTTGTGTCTCTATACTTATACTAATGTCTGTGCTTGATTTTTCAGACTGCTTCTGTTTAGGGGTTACTTGCGTGTGCTTTTGCTTGCCTGGGGTTCTTTGTATTCCCATAGAAGTTGTTTTTCTCTTTGGTGTGACTTGTGATGCAGAGTCACTGAACAGTTTTCTTTTTAATATTTTAGATGGGGTCTGGCCTGGAGTAATTAATGGTGGTTGAGCCTCAAGTATATTTCCTATATCTTCTGTGCTGTTATCAGGATTGATTTGATCACCTGTAAAATATAATTATTCAATTTAAATAGTATAAAGAAAATGACACTTGTGTTAAACTTGTAACTACAATTTTTTTTAGATTGAAACTACAATACACATTGCGACATTTACTTGCCCTTCATTTATATTAAAATGTCAAAATGTATAGGATTGGTTGCATTATTCGCAGTCGTAAAATAATGTATCGATGTATTATTTGACAATTTACTGGTAATCAAATATGGAGGCCAGTCAATGGCGTCCCACCACAGCAAAACTGACTAGTAGAGATCAGCAATCAAATTTGTGAGAAATCAACTCTAATGACACATATGTTTATAAGGCGTGAACCGTCTATTGAAAGGTATAAGAATGGAACGGACCGTAAACATTTCTCTGGTTTGACTCCATGTGTGGTACAGCAAGCTGTACTAGACCTGCAGCAGCCTCTTGTCTTTCAAAGTCTGAATTTAAAAAAATACGTAACAATATTATACACATTATATAGCTTAAAAACTACACATTTAACTTTAGGTTGACGGTAAGAATATGCTTATGAGGAGTTCCAATTGATCCTGATCCCAATATTAATTTAATTTAAAAACAGACTTGAACAAATAATTACTAAATTATATAAATTACCAAGATGGTTAACAGAAACACAAAATATGACGTTGTTGATCAGTACTGAATAAAGTCACGATATGAAAATAGTTTATGATGCTAAATTATTTAACCCAATTTTATTTACCCTAGGACATATTTAACGGAACTTTTTTACCATGACACCGTTTAACATAAAATGTGTTTTGTTGACAAATATAAAGAATTTCTTCGTATTAATTTGTGGTATAACAAACCTGGAATATTCTCGACGGTAAAGTTGTGGAAGTCCCTTCACCATCAGCATTAAAACATTCTCGCATTCTTGAATTGTGACATTCGTTTTCCGGTCAATTCAAGTTCCGATTTTCCTGCTCGTATGAGCCACTGTTTACACAACATTTCGTCTCTCCCTGGCAGACGATGAAATTTAATACTACATCCTTGATTTGAGCGACTTTTGCAACCTCTGACGATACAAGTAGCTGGCATTTCTTCGATTTTGTATTTCTCTGAAAGTCCGGAACAACACTCCACGCTATTTTGGAATGTACATGTGCCCACCAGCGTTTGATTGGCTGAGCATAAAGTGACTCGTGAGGTTATTCGGATAATTACGGAGCAACTCGGTTAAATTCGGTATGAAATGGGCTATTGCAAACAATAATGACCCTGATCTGTCACCGCATAATGTAACGGGAGACCAGGGTCTGCATTGTGTGTTCTACTGATTATTCCTAACAAACTGCATAGACCCAGATCTGCTGGCGCATTATCTGACAGCAGATCTAGGTCGATGTAGTTTGCAGTTGGGTTCGACTTATAGGCGAGCATACCTTTAAACACAAGGAAAGAACAAACTTATAACGAAACCATTTTTTTTATTTGAGTACAAGGTGATTTAATACGTCCATAGAACAATGTGTTTATTTTATCCATTAAATATATATTATTTTCACAACAAGACATTATTATATTATTCGTCTTGATTCTGCAACTCTGATGATCATATGATCTGAGCAAGTTGGTCGCTTGATATTTCTGGGTATAATTAAAGAGAGAGTTTTGGTGCATCTCGTATTGTAAATTCTTGTTGACTACATACTTTTTGATACATTTGCACGCGTCCTTTTCTCTGTTTGTTTATGACTTTGTCGCAGTTAAGAACTCGTACATGAACCATTTGGATAACTTGAGCACAGGAGAGCTTCAATGAACATTTTATTTTGTTGTAATGCATTCATGGAGTTTATTTCATTCGTCAGATCTATTTGGAATCTACACGTCAAAATAAAAACCGTTATTGATTGAAGTTAGCTCTATTTTAAAAAAAAAAAGAAAAAAAAAAAAAAAAAAAGATGGTACACAAATGGTTCCTAGTCCAAAGGGGGAAACTGATTCAAACAGAAGAATAAACAATTGCACCCTAAGGATATCGGACAGCGAATTCCCATTTCAAATTTCAAAAATCACGCGTAACATTTACCGGATTGCTTGCATCTCTCTCTCTCTCTCTCTCTCTCTCTCTCTCTCTGTGTTCAAGTTAGTATCTCCTGATGAGTTTCCTTTGTATTATTTACCAAATAAGTTTTAGAAATGTATGCCGCTATTATCATAATATCATCGTATCGTATCTTCCTCATGCTGATCAGCCAGCACACCCATTTCCTGTTACTTCAGCCAGTCGTAGGAATAGAAGTATGGTGAAATGTTAAATATTTTAAATATCATATATCGGTGTATCGAATATATCACTTTTAAAAAACCAAAAACAAACTGAGAGCCATTGATAACAGTAGACGCAATAAAATAGAATAACAACCCTTGCTATAGTAATGGAAATAAATCGGCATAGAGCTTTCTTGAAGAAATAGACAAATAAAACCTATTTTCCATCGGAATTCGCCACCTGTGTCGAAAATTCCATGAAGTGGAGTTCTTTTTAGGGCGGGTGTATTTATGCGGTCTCCAATTGGCAACCTTTTATTATTATACTCCGACTATAGTGTAATCAATGATACTCTTTCATTTATACCTTGTAACTGGCTATTATACATGTTTTGAAGGCGAATCTTGCTCATACATCTCGTGCGCACGAGTAAATGTACATTTTTGTTTCTCGTAACAATGGGACAACCTCTTTGGACGTTTCAGCTACACGAAGCCCTGGTTAGTCGATCACGTGGTTTTAGGGGGTATAATACTCTGGTCAGTTTATGATTTCGTTGGATTTCAAGTTCTGAGCTGGTGAGTAAGCATGTTTATTTTGGTATACCAATGTAGAACCAAAATGGCTAGAACGTATATATAGGGTTTAGCGTTTAATATTTACTGGGGTAAGGGTATTTATGCCAATAGTATTGAATAATAATAATAATAATGACTATTTAGAGAAGGTAATTTTGTTAGTACAGGAACTAATCTACCACAAGGCCTTCAGTTATTTACGATATAAAAAGCATATACAGCACAATGTGACAAAATTTAGCTTAACACTAAAGGACTCATGACATACACTTTGTGGCCCTGGCGTGAGTGTTAGCCATGCCGCTGTTCACATGTTTGTTTTCTTTACCTTTTGATTAGTGGGAAACCCAAGACAGAGATTTTTTAGACCACAAAGGCAATGTAAAAATTTGGTCATTATAACATGCACTTCTTATAACATGTTAGAACAAATAAATCCAATGAAAAACTATATAGTGTGAAATTTTTCATTGAAATATTTTAATATAAGGCAAAAAAAAAAAACAAAACGTGTGTGTCCTATTGCACTGGTTTTAAAATTAGGGTAGGCAGTATTTTTTTTTTTTTTAAAATTATATATAAAGCACTTCAAAGTACTGGGCAAAACTGGCTCAATTAGATGCACAAATGTGATTTTCTTTTAATACAAAAAAAAAAATACAAAAAAATTCAAAAAATTGTGTTAGGGTGAGGAAAAAGTGCTAGGGTCAGCAATGAGAAACAGGGTCGGCCAACCAGAAACATATATATTTTTTTTTGGCCTAAGGGAAAAAAATCTTTGCTATGAAATAGCATGAAAAAATCTTTTAAAACATTACAGTATCTTTAAATTTTATAATTTGTCAGACAACTTGAAGAATTTTTTTTAAAAAAAATGCATCTTTTTTTAAAAAATATTTTTGCGATCATTATTTATAAGTGTTTTATTGCAGTCTATATGAGTTTGAAAGAAATGATTTGTATTGCATATGCAAATATTAATAATATGGGGACATCATACGCGATCGATTTCTAAAGTAAACATTGACCTAATTATCACATTCCAATCTTACGTCACGTGGCCTTTATTTCAGGGGCACGAACCATAGATATATTTCCGGCAATAGACAAATTTAGACACGCTCGGAAAAACGGTAGCTTGCAAAGAATTTGGAGAGTTTATAACGATGAATAAATGAAGCAGATATAGTTGAACACTTTCTATGGTGATTTCAATAGTTTCTCCCAATATTATAATATAAACGTTAAAATTAACGATGGGGGCACGAACCATAGTACTTCGAGGATTCTAATCTCGTCACCCTGTTGTCAATAACTGACAACACTGCATCTTGATTTTACTCACCAACATGATAATTCCATGATTTTAAATTATCTCCTGGTTTCTATGATCAGTTGCTGCACATGTATTGGGCTTGCAATGAAATTTCCCGAACTAACGAGCTAAATTGTGACAGTTCCAACTTCAATTTTTTTTTAAACGGCGCCTATTTGAAAGCGAGGCTACCATGGTAGTTGTGTGTTGTAGTACTTTCAAAAAGTTATGTGCATATTTTGCGGTCAGTAAACCAGTCTCCTGACTGTAAACAAGGGAAATAACCCGCGTCATTGTTTCAATAACGGATTAGGTCTCAGTCGCGAAAAACCACATTTAATATGATGTGATTTTATTTTATTATTTGATTTGGTTTTTGAAAGCAAAATTCTTGAAGCATAATTCTTTATAGAATGCTGGCAGAATGGGATGGGTCTCTAACTCACATGAGAAAAACCAACTTAGAACAAATCTAAAATGTGTCTGATCAGAATCGAAGTCCAAATTTCTCACGTGAGAATTTAGAACTCCGCCTTATTTTCAAACATAGTCAGATGTAAGGGGAAAGAATATTTTCCAAGTTATACTTTCTCATGAGAACATTCAAATTCTCACGTGAGCAAAATCTGCACGAGAAAATTGGTTAGTTTTTTCAATGGCTCACAAGATCTAACAAACTGCACACATGAGCTTGCAAAATCTACCCAATTTGCATACGTTTCTATCAAGGTTCTCATGTGCAGCTTATGAGAAGCTCATGTGAATTGGTGAGATTTTACTGTACGGGGGGTTGTTCCACTTGTGTACTTTAGCTATGCAAATTAGCAAATTATCATAAGCAGTGTTCAAAGGACTTAATACAATATCACCTTAGCTATTATCAACCAATTAAGTAATCTTGTGAAATGGTGGCTGTTCATCTCTGACCACTTGCCTTTTAATTGCCTCTATGACAATAGCTGAAGATAGTTTTACTGAGCTCTAAGCAGGACTGTTGACTATTTATGCATTCTACAGGTTACAGGCATATATCATGGTGGTTAAGATACGTCTCGATCTCTCTCTTATTGGGGCCCTTGGTGGCCTTTACATGTCACTCTCACCTCTGTCCACATCTGGTGGAGGAAAAACCTGAGGAAAACCCAGGGAAGAACCAGCGACCAATGGGAAGCTATTGACAAGCTTTCTCACATACTCACTTTGGCCCAGCCAAAGATTCAAACCCACGTGGACAGAGGGGTGATATGAAAAGTCAAGCGCCTAAGACCACTTGGACATCCGGGGCCTCAGTTATTCTTGTCACATGATCATGATATTATTGGCTTAAATGTGATGTCACAATGCTATGTTCTTTGTGTTGTGCAGTTGAAATGGCATATCTAGAATTCTAAAGCAGATTTTTTCATTTTTTCTCTATCGTGTAATAAAACATTATTGCAGAACTTTATTTTGATGAAGATGAAGTTTTAGGAACAAGTAAACCTATCGTATTAATCTCGGTGCTTCACATCAGTCAGTATGATGTTTACTTTTTCATAAACCTTGATATTCACCTAAATAAAAGTTTATAATTATATAATATTGTGCTTTGAGAGTATTTATATAGGAATAGGTGTAGTGGTGGCAATGGTTATTCCCTTGAGGAACTACTGTTGCTGCCGCAGAGGCATCAGATTGTAACCAGGTGTATGGCAAAGAGTCTGTAATTGTATAATATAATTTTTCTTTCTCTCATTCTTCCTCCTTCTCAAATAGTTCTAAATGCAATATTGCTGTACTAGTTTGTATTTTTTTCTTTTTCAGTAATATTTTGAGCAGTGCCTGAAATCCCTCATAGCCTTTAAGAATATTTAGATAGAAATTGGTGTTGTCACAGCAATGGTTATTCCCTTGAGGAATTACTATCGCTGCCACAGCGATGTGTGCAGTACGGTAGTGACAAGATCCATGGCAAGGATGAGAATTGCTGAGGTATGTATTTCGCCTGAAATGGTGTTGAAAATATATCCATTGTAATGTAAAGAAAGTCGTGACAGTACCCATGCTTTTCTTAACGGCGTCCTGAGGATTTATTCTTTGCTCTTACCCTAAGGAGTGATGTTTTGTCCAAAACTACATGAAAACTATTTCCACTTTCAAAAAACCTTTTAATTTTCTTTTTCCACAACACCGAGATCTTTGAAATAAGAGCAAAGTACTGTATGAAATTATTTGTTTTTGTTTTTTGTTTTATTTCATCAAAACTTAATAGAGATCCTTGTGCAACAAAAAGATGTTGAATAAGTACAACACCATTTGTTCTCCACCTTTTTTTTTTTTTTTTTTGAACACAAGGTGTCAGGATTTTACATATTCCCCTACATCACCACCTGACCTGGTGTATGGGGCATTATCTTAAATTATTTTGCGTCCTTATCTTTTACATGTGTTCCCTACACAACACACACACACATGCACACACAGACACTTACATTCACAATTATTGTACACAAAGTCATACTCGCATACAAACCCCAAGATGTTTTAAATTGCCTTAAAAAAAAAAAAAAAATCATGTACCAAAAGTTGATAATAGGATTCACTTTTTCTTAAACTCGTCACTTCTGTTATTCACTTTGGCGACATATTTTTCCAGTGTTTTGTATGATAAAACACAATTTTTATAATATGATAGATTTGGAATTTTTGATGTACAACGTGATCTGTATATCACATATTTTGCAAGCAAAATTAGGAAGTTAATAAGATCATCAAAGTTGTTATTTCCTATAAAGACGTCTTTTCGTGTAATTCTAAAATTTGGGTCATAAGTTTGGATCCATTCCACCAACAGTTTCCAAAAGTGTTCAGTAACTGAACAGTCATAAAATAAGTGCTCAATTTGTTCTATTCCCTCATTACAAAAGGTACATTTATCATTATCACTTAAATTAATCTTTTTTAGAAACTGGTTTGTGGCAATGTTTCTATGGAGAAATCTAAAATTAAAGCTAATCAGTTTTGTGTCTTTTGTACAAAGTTTAGCCAAAACAAAAGAGTTGGTCCATTCATTTGCACCAATTGCACACTCTAGCTGCCTGGACCAAGTTTCATGTTTACCATTTGGCTTTTGTATCTTGGTTCTTATCAGGTCTTTATAGATAAATTTATTCTTTGCTCTTACCCTTAGGAGTGATGTTTTGTCCAAAACTACATGAAAACTATTTCCACTTTCAAAAAACCTTTTAATTTTCTTTTTCCACAGCACCGAGATCTTTGAAATAAGAGCAAAGTACTGTATGAAATTATTTGTTTTTGTTTTTTGTTTTATTTCATCAAAACTTAATAGAGATCCTTGTGCATCAAAAAGATGTTGAATAAGTACAACACCGTTTGTTCTCCACCTTGTGTATGATTTAAAATTATCTACAGTCACTAAATTAAGAATATCTTGAGACAAGTATTCATGGACAGTAGATGGTTCATTTTTCCATTGTGATAAAGCATAAATAACATCACGCCAAAAAATATTTTTAATTGATTTAGAAATTACTTTTAATTTAGTTTTTCCTAATGTAAATAACAGCGTACCTCCAAATTTTCCAAATATTTGTTCAGAAACCAGTTTTTGCCATAAGCCATCTTCGTTTAGTAAGAGACGCCTAATCCAGGAAAGTTTTATATAACACACAAATGAATGCAAGTGAATCATATTTAATCCCCCTTCCTTAAAAGAAGCTATAAGAGTGTCTCTTTTAACCCTCTCAGTTTTACCGCCCCAAATAAAGTGGAAAAATAATGTATTCAGTTCCTTTTCTATATGGGGTGGAGGATTTGGCAAAGCTGCAAAAAGATGAATCAATTTAGGCAAAATCAAGGACTTTATCAAAGTAATTTTTCCAATAAGGGATAAATTTCTTCTGCTCCACCAGCCAAGCAGTTTCTTTACTTCCTTTAACTTCGTCGAATAATTAAGCTCTACCATGTCCTCCAAGTTCAAAGAGAAATATACTCCCAGTAATCTAAAATTGGACATTGACCAGTTAATATCAATTTCTGGACATATTTTTTCATTAGAATATTTTTTATTTCCAATCCAAATAGCTTTTGATTTCAAAACATTGCAGTACAGACCTGACACCAAGGCAAAGTCATTTAAAATCTGCAAGGTTGTCTTCAAGGACAAATGAGAACCATCTAATAATAGAAAAGCATCATCAGCGTACTGCCCTAATTTGAACTCCATTTCATTATAGAAAATGCCTGTAATATTTGTGTTCTTCTTTAGTTCTATTGCAAGAAGTTCAATTCCTGTTATAAATAAGTAGGGTGATAAAGGGTCTCCCTGGCGACAACCTCTCTCCAAATTAAAAAATGGGGATAAATGTCCATTATTAATGAGACAACTTTTTGATTTATTGCAAAATAATCTGAACCATTGACAAATTGATTCTCCAAAGTTAAAAGACTTCAGAGCAGTTTCCAGAAAGTCCCATTCGACCGAGTCAAAAGCCTTTTCAAAGTCTATCAATAGGAGAAGACCAAATTCATTTTTTTCCTCAAGGTATTGCATCAGGTCATACAAAAGTCTTGTATTTTCACCAATGAATCTCCCTTTCATAAAACCCTTTTGGGTGTCACTAATGATAAACGGGAGCACTTTTTTGAACCTATTAGCAATTGATGCCGAGGCAATCTTGTAATCTACATTAAGTAGTGAGATTGGTCTCCAATTTTTTAGAAATTTCCTGTCTTTATCTTCTTTAGGAATGCAGGTAATGATTCCCTGAGACTGAAATTCTGAAAAATGCTGCATATCGTATCCAGTATTTAGAGACCTAAAGAGAAAGCCACCTAGGTCTTTCCAAAAGAATTTGTAGAATTCTACAGTAAATCCATCGGAACCAGGGCTAGTTTCATTTTTCATATTTTTTAGTGCTAAACCACATTCCTCAAACGTTAACCTACCTTCACATGAGCTTCTTTCAAGATCTGAGAGTTTTTTATCATGGTTAAAAAAGTGGTTGAGCGTTTGGAAGTTATATTTGTTTTTGCTTTGGTATAATTTTTCATAAAAGTCTTTCTGTTGATTTAATATTTCTTTTGGATCTGTTACCCTTGTTCCATCTTCAGTAATTAATTCTTTTATTGTTTTGTTTGTGTAATTTCTCTTTTCGAGATTAAGAAAATATTTTGAGTTTTTTTCACCAGACTCATACCATCTTGCCTTTGATCTTAACATTACACCTTCCACCTCTTTTTTCCTCATTTCTTCTAAATCCGCTTGTTTTTTGTTCAATTCTTTCATCGTAGCGGGGTTATTATTTTGATTCACTAAAGCATGTAAGGTATGTATTTCAGCTTCAATTTTCCTGAAATGTTGCTTCTCCTGTTTTGCCTTAGCTTGTGAATACATAATTGATTCTGATCTTATTATCATTTTAAGGATTTCAAAAAACAATTGATTATTACAAGTTAGTTTCACCTGTAGTGGGTTTTCCTTATCACCTTCACAATAGTATTCTTCTACTGTGTTGGTTATACATTTTTTTACCAACTGAATATATTCATTTTGCTTTAATAGCTTTGAATTGAATTTCCAGTACCCAGGACCTCTCGGTGATGCAGATATAGACAATTTTAGTGTTATTGCTGAATGATCTGTTTTATAGCCAGGAATAATAGAGGCGTCCATACAATTTGAAAACATGTCCTCAGAGATTAAAAAATAGTCCAGTCTACTCTGTTTCACAGTGTTTGCCTGATGCCAAGTAAATACTCTACTGTCAGGACTGACTGTTCTCCATGGATCCAGTAAATCAAGTTGATTCTTGATGTCCTGGACTGCTGCTCGGGCCATGGAGTGTTTATCATGCAAGATATTATAAGAGTCAAGCTCCATGTCCTGAACAACATTCCAGTCACCACAAATAATAACAGAGGAATTGTCAAAAATTATAATATCCTCTTTCAAATTTCTGAAAAACTCAGCATTATCATCATTATGACCATATAGATTCACTAATGTAAATCTCTGTTCATTAACTGATAAATCTAAGAGAATGTATCTGCCCTGACTATCACATCTGTTTCTGTGAATAAGAAATTCAAAATTATTTCTAAACAGGATAGCAACACCAGCACTACTGCTAGATTTATGACTAAAAACGCACTTATATCCCCATTCAGATTCCCAATACTTCTCAGTCTCAACTGTACTATGTGTCTCCTGTAAACATATAATAGATGCATTATTTTGTTTGACCCAGCAGAAAATATCTCTTCTTTTGAGATTGGAACTGTGTAGACCCCTAACGTTCATTGACAAAATTTTAATCTGGGTATCCATTGTTAAATGTATCATGAAAAGCGCTCACATACACCTTGGGATAGACTCTCACACAAACAACCACAGAATGCTTAAAAAACTGATAAGTGTAGTACAATGTCATGCACCACTGGGTACATATATGATGTTGCCCAATATAGAGATACCCAGGTCAAATTTCATCAACGTTGCAGTTTCGTCTCGTCTGTCAGCGGATTAAAGACAAAACCAATGTCATACTCGCAATTTCTGAGAAGATAAATCATCTTCATATCGATTTCATGCAGGTATGGCTCGATGTAAGGTCGTTTAAATTCGCTAGGCCCGGTAGAAAGCAGCTACCCTATGCCGCTACCGCGTGGTAGCGGCGAATTCCAACTTTTCGATAGGCAATGGGCTCTGACCCCCACACCCCAACATAAATGTCCAAATATCAAAAATGGGGTGTTCAGGGTCAGAGGAAACTCGGACTATCTTTTCCTTAAAGAATTACTGGTACAAAATCATCCCCAAACCAATATAAAAGAATGCTATGGGCATTTAAAAATTGAATGAATACATAAGAATGGACATGAACATCAGAGATGCCACAGGGGCTCGTTACAAACAAAATTAAGAGTATCGGTCAATGGATAGTAGGCTGAGGGGATCCAACCTATAACAAACAATATAACACAAGGGAAGACACGACTACTCACCCCTCGCTATTTCCAACCCTGCTAGCTTGTCCTATTTTCGTCTCCTAATGTAACAATTATGCCAGCTGTAATAAAAAATGGATCAATTATCTTAACATCTCAACCGACCTCGTTCAATTCATGGCATATTGGAGAAAATTCCATATTTGTTCGCCGATTTTGCAGAAGGTAGAAGTACGATGACGGAAGTTGCCGTTAGCATTTGGCTAGTCTTGGATTTCACCCGTGACGGAGAAGTAAGTTCCGAACAACCGCTATACAAAAATTCAGCACGAAATACAAGTAGACGATATCGAGCGAAGAAATGGATAATTTTATTGTGTCATGGTAAAATAAGTAATACTAGCGTAAATACAGATAATTATCCAAATGAAACATTTATTCAATATTTTACGTATTTTTGGGGATGTGGTTCGGAACTTACCTCTTAGCCCAATGGCCTTTGAAACTCTACGGTCACCGATCTTCTACCATTCAGCTTAGTTTACCCTTGCCCCCCTCCCCTGATGATTCCCCCCCCCCCTCTGAGGGTAGGTGTGGGGGACCTCCCCCTCTTAAGAAAATTTCTGGCAGCATCTCTGTGAACATCCACCCCCACCCCCCTGTTTCATGTAGTTCTACATTATTTACATTGTACCAAGATACCTATTGTACATATAACTAGCTGAAGCTGTTCGGCGTTCAAGTTTTTTTCCAGTGACTAGCAAACATGGGTTTCACCAGCTTTTGCATGTAAAGATTTTAGCAACTTTTATTCAAAATATATAGTTAAAAAAAATCAAAGAATCACATTTACTAGTCTTAAATATTTGATGATCAAGAAATTGCTTTAATGCTTCCGATAACTTAGGATTGTCAAATTAAATAAACTCCTCAACAACAACTGAAATTTAGATGTTTCATGCAATATATAGTTTTAATGAAGTTCATGCAAATATTTTTCCATGAAGGAAGTTTCAGTTATCATGGTGTTAAGATTGTACCCGAGTCTAATGTATGTTGTCATTACAGTCTCGGGTTTTGTGGACAGTTGAGTTTTTCTGATTAATTTTACTTAGACTTCCAATAATGATCTAATTCAGTTGTCAGTTTTGCTGGTTATCCTTTAAAAAAGATAACTGGAATGAGAAATTAGCACTCTGCCTTATTTTCAAACATAGTCCGATGTAATGGTGAAAAAATGTTTTCTAAGTTATACTTTCTGATGTGAACATTCAAATTCTCACCTGAGCAAAATCTGCACATGAGAAAATTTGGTTAGTTTTTCAATGGCTCACAAGATCTAACAAACTGCACAAATGAGCTTGCAAAATCTACCCAATTTACACGCATTGCTAACAAGTTTCTCGTGCAGCTTATGGGCAGCTCGTGTGAATAGGCGAGATTCTTCTGTACTGGAAGGACTGTACAAACAAATACAAATAGGAGCAGAGTCAGAGAGTAAATATGTGAACAAATGAATGAATTAACAAAATAATAAACGAATGTACAAGAAAAGAGACAAATAGGGGAATTACAAAATATATCAATGCGCAAAGAAATGAGAATAGACAATATGGGTAAATCACTGTATTTGGCCCAGATGTGTTGCACATGGGGTCAAATTTCAACTTCCCAGAATTCTGTTGAAACAACTTGATTTTGGAAGTTCAACACTTTAAACCTCTGAAAATTTAATGGTTTATTGAAGAGAAAATGGCAAGTTTATTTTTTTCTTGTTTGCTGGAGGTAGAGTAGGTTCTGGTTATGGACACTACAGGGTGAATATAACAAGCAAAGTCAGTCATGGTTTTCACTTGAACATTTAATTTTTAGTAATATAACAAACTTGAACTCATAAGCAAACAAAAATAATAACTTGTATGTGACTAGATAGGTCATAGGCGAATAAAACCTTACTCTCTCTTCAACACCTGCTGAAACACTATTTTAACGGAGCATAACTTTATCAGAATATACTAACAAGGTCAAGGGAAATGGAAAATATTGCTTATATATTGCTGTTTAAACCTATAGGCAATAATCAACCACATGTTCTAGTTCCAGAACTGCATATGAAAAAAATTAAATTAATGTACCAGACAAAGGTCCAAACAGTTACGGACACTACATAATTCACGAAATGAATAAACTTATTTTGACATGTTCTGCTTAAATAATCTCTTTCATTCCTTTATCATTACACAGAAATTGAAAAAGATTATGAAATCTGGGAAGATTGGTACATTTATTATTAACTAGAGCCCATTAACAGTCTTGCAATACTGAAATTATGAACCTTTCATATCAAATTATAACGACAAGCTATCAGTATAATGCTAAACTTATGAAATTAGGTGTTTAATGAATATATGCAAACAAATTGAGGTGTTTCTTTAACACTGTGTTTGTCCCAAAGGGGCCTGTCTTAATTACAGCTCTGTGAATGATGTTATATGCATTCCTTTTGTCACTCTCTTTTGCTTTGGCTCTTTCACTTCAGTTAGACTTTCCTGAATTATTGTAAGTATTGTGTCTGCTACTTCAATTTTTCTTCTGCATTCTGGACTTGCAATAACATTCTGTTGTGTGAGAATCTTTGAGGTAGATGGAGAGTTAATCAAATATTTTAATGCTTCAGCTTTTCTTTTGGAGTTTTTGGAAGAGCTGATTTCACTTTCCTCAGACTTCTGTATTTGGAATATCTGGAAGAAAAGATATTCCCATCTTGCTGTGATGAACTGGGAAGATCTAGTTCTGAGTTTTTTGACGAACCCTGCTCACTTCCTTTCAGTTGGACTCTCAATCTCCATATTTGGGTTCTTTGAACAGCTGTTTTCTTTTCCACAAGTGATGTCTGTCTCTTAGTTTTTTAGCTGTTTTTCTGGGTATTGTTTGTTCTGTCTGCAGACTTATTGTTGCCCTGCAATAATGTTTTCTTGTTTTATACCTTTTCACTGTACCGTTGCATTTCATTGCGTTTTCGCTCTTTAAGTAATTGTAGCTTCTCTGGACAGGACTTGGTTGTTTCTTTTTCTTCTTGCCTTGATCTTTTCTTTCTTTCTCTGTCCCTTTTCTTCAATTCTTCAACTCTGGATTTGTCTAACTTTTGTTTTGCCCTCCAGGCTTTCACTTTCAGGGCATTTTTTCTTCTTTTCATTACATCATCTGTTTCTGGTTTTTTTACCACTCGATATGCCCACCAGCTTCATGGTTTCTGGATAGTTTGGATGATCTTAAATCCATATTGGATACTGTTGAGGAAAAAAACCAACCTGAATTAGAAATCTGTATCATTATCAAACTGAAGTTGTGCCTTAACATAGTGCTTCTGCATTACCAGTTATTAATATCATTAACCTGTGTCATGTGTAACCAAGAGGTTATTACTTGCACTTTCATTTGCAAATATTTGTGTCTACTTATTAATATAATACCAACAATGTCAAGCTTTTTAATAGACTTCTCAGGATTTATAGGAATTAAAACATTTAACTCATCAAAACCCTTTTGCAGAAAAGAAATCTTGTTTAGGTAGGGCTTTTATGTCAGTATGCATTTAATACATATGTGTATTATAGTATGAACATTTAAAACATACATGTTTTCAATGTGTAGTGTCGGTAACCTTTTTGTATCATATTAACATCATCGATATGTACACATATTTGAAACCCTTTAGTGTCCGTTAGTTTGTGCATATATTGAAAACAGTCATATATTATTCTGAAGGAAAGATTGAAAGTGTACTAAATGGGGAAAAATAGGACATAATTACTTGTATTCTAACTTTTCATTAAATTTTGCTATTTTTAATTCAATAATCAAACAAAATTTAATTTAGCAAAAAGTATTGACTTGAGTATTTAAGATAGGTATGATAAAGGACAGTTTAACACAAAAAGTGCTGTATTCGAGCATAATAATGACATAAAACATTGAGATCTCATTTGCCCAATATAGGTTATGGACTCTACAGAAAATATTGGTACAGTATTTCACTTTCATACTTACCATTATTTCAACTTTGACAGATAATTTCTTGTCGGTAATGATGTTGAGGAATCCCTCCATGCTTCCAAGTGACTCGGTTGAAGCCAAGGCTGCTGGAATGTACTACTTGGTTGCAAATACAAAGGACTTATTTTTCTTTTTTGCAGACAAGCAATTAATGATGCAATATTGCATATGGAAATTGTTGCATCATCCTGTAACATGGAATATTTTCAGCCAAAGGTGATGCAATACTATTGATATGGAAAGTTTTAGTTTGATATGGTTAAAGTTTTGGAAAATGGCTCCAGAACTATTACATATATTTTCAGGTTACAGACACTACAGTTTTTTGTAGTGTCCGTAACCACGTTTTGTCCATCAGGAAATTTGTAATGAAAAATATATCCATGACTTGTATATTTTTGAAACCATACCCACAGTATGTATAATCAAAATTAATGAAACTGTTGTGAGTGTCTTCAAAATAGGAAAACTGTGAGTGGTTATGGACTCTACAAATTTTTCCGCACCAGGTTTTATTTCAGTGGATACTCAGTAAAAAAAAATTTTAGACTCCAATCTGACATTTCTTTGGTTTCTGCAGCATTTATAACTATAGTTTAACTTTTATATATGAAATACAGTAAAATAATATGAAATCTTTCCTAATAATTACAGACATAACTAGAAGAGGGTAACAAGAATATAAACAGCATAATAAAGTATAGGTTCCACATTTTTATTGATATATCCACCAATTTTCTACCTTTACTTTCGTCAAATACATTAAAATTTTTGTGATGAAATTTTCTGTAAGAATACTGACAACACTGTTCTGATAATATAAGGAAATAATAATATTCTTTGTTGAAAAATGAAATATTTTTCAGTGCAACAGCATAACGGTAAAAAATGGCCATTTTGGGGGTGTATTCACAGGTGTTGGAAAAAAATGTAATTTTTGAAAAGAACTGAAACTGGGAAACACCTACAGCATGCACCCCCATATGTTTCTGGACATTAAGATTGTATTTTAGGCCACAACTGTGGCTTCTATGCTGATATAACATGTAAAAGCTGCAAAAAGGCCAAATACTGTGATTTACCCAAAGAGAATACAGAAATGAACATTACAAGAGTACAGGATTATTAGATCAAATAGAAACTTGTTTTCATTCACAAAGGGACATTTAATTTTGCATGTGGACAATGTAACTGCAGTGCAACCTGCCATAGCAGACACCTCAATATAACACATGTTAAAAATGAACATTTGTTAATCCCCAGTAAAAATTCTTTTATTAATGTCCTTTTATATAACAGACACCTGTCTAACTTGTGCCCATCGGAATAAGACCCAATATTGATCTTACAGTTGTGCATAAGGACTTTGTTCACATTGCAGGGATGCCATCAGAAACTCTGATCATGTCTCTGCTTTTTGCTCTGATACTATCATTAGTAACCAACAGCTGAGTGGCTCTACATCTCCTTGTGCTAATAAACTTTTACAATGTTTTTCAGATGCAGACTCCAGAACTGGCAAGGGATGCAGAGACTGTGGTCGATGTTCTCCCATTGCTGGATCTTCCTGACCCCCTGTCAAACCCCTCCCCTGTCTCAGAGGTGATTCTGGAGGATCCACTTACTGTGACTCTGGAGCCGGAAGCAGAAAGTGCATCCGATGCATCAGCTGGTTTTGAACTGTCTGACCTAGCGATTTTAGGTACCAATCTGGACTTCACAGTCCAGACAGTGGGACCATCGTCAGGGATGGTTGCTGATGTAGAGGGAGATTTCAGTGGGGAAGAAGAGGTGTGTCTGGTGCCTCATCAAAGCTCTCTCTTCCAGGCTGTGGACCTTGGGTATGTATGTCTGCCTGTATGGAGATATGTGCCTGTGTGTATGCTTGTGTGTATGCATATGTTCGTGTGTTACATCAGTCTTGTGTGTGTCTTGTCTTGTTCCGTCCTGTGCCGTACCCTGTTGTCTGTGCTTGTGTGTATGCATTTGTTGGTATTACATGTCTTGTGTGTCTTGTCTTGTCTTGTCCCGTCCTGTGCCGTACCCTGTTGTCTGTGCTTGTGTATATGCATTTGTTGCTGTGTTACATGTCTTGTGTGTCTTGTCCCGTCCTGTGCCGTTCCCTGTTGTCTCTGCTTGTGTGTATGCATTTGTTTGTGTGTTACATGTCTTGTGTGTCTTGTCTTGTCTTGTCTTGTCCCGTCCGTTGGCATACCTGTTGTCTGTGCTCGTGTGTATGCATTTGTTTATGTTACATGTCTTGTGTGTCTTGTCACGTCCTGTGCCGTTCCCTGTTGTCTTTGCTTGTGTGTATGCATTTGTTGGTGTGTTACATGTCTTGTGTGTCTTGTCTTGTCTTGTCCCGTCCATTGGCATACCTGTTGTCTGTGCTTGTGTGTATGCATTTGTTTGTGTTACATGTCTTGTGTGTCTTGTCCCGTCCTGTGACGTTCCCTGTTGTCTGTGCTTGTGTGTATGCATTTGTTGGTGTTACATGTCTTGTGTGTCTTGTCTTGTCTTGTCCCGTCCGTTGGCATACCTGTTGTCTGTGCTTGTGTGTATGCATTTGTTTGTGTTACATGTCTTGTGTGTCTTGTCGTGTCTTGTCCCATCCGTTGGCATACCTGTTGTCTGTGCTTGTGTATATTCATTTGTTTGTGTTACATGTCTTGTGTGTCTTGTCCCGTCCTGTGCCGTTCCCTGTTGTCTGTGCTTGTGTGTATGCATTTTGTTGGTGTGTTACATGTCTTGTGTGTCTTGTCTTGTCTTGTCCCGTACGTTGGCATACCTGTTGTCTGTGCTTGTGTGTATGCATTTGTTGGTGTGTTACATGTCTTGTGTGTCTTGTCCCATCCGTTGCCGTATCCTGTTGTCTGTGCTTGTGTGTATGCATTTGTTGGTGTGTTATATGTCTTGTGTGTCTTGTCTTGTCCCGTCTGTTGGCATACCTGTTGTCTGTGCTTGTGTGTATGCATTTGTTTGTGTTACATGTCTTGTGTGTCTTGTTCCGTCCTGTGCCGTTCCCTGTTGTCTGTGCTTGTGTGCATGCATTTGTTGGTGTGTTACATGTCTTGTGTGTCTTGTCTTATCTTGTCCCGTCCGTTGGCATACCTGTTGTCTGTGCTTGTCTGTATGCATTTGTTTGTGTGTTACATGTCTTGTGTGTCTTGTCTTGTCTTGTCCCGAATGTTGGCATACCTGTTGTCTGTGCTTGTGTGTATGCATTTGTTTGTGTTACATGTCTTGTGTGTCTTGTCTTGTCCCGTCCTGTGCCGTACCCTGTTGTCTGTGCTTGTGTATATGCATTTGTTGCTGTGTTACATGTCTTGTGTGTCTTGTCCCGTCCTGTGCCGTTCCCTGTTGTCTCTGCTTGTGTGTATGCATTTGTTTGTGTGTTACATGTCTTGTGTGTCTTGTCTTGTCTTGTCTTGTCCCGTCCGTTGGCATACCTGTTGTCTGTGCTCGTGTGTATGCATTTGTTTATGTTACATGTCTTGTGTGTCTTGTCCCGTCCTGTGCCGTTCCCTGTTGTCTGTGCTTGTGTGTATGCATTTGTTGGTGTGTTACATGTCTTGTGTGTCTTGTCGTGTCTTGTCCCGTCCGTTGGCATACCTGTTGTCTGTGCTTGTGTATATTCATTCGTTTGTGTTCCATGTCTTGTGTGTCTTGTCCCGTCCTGTGCCGTTCCCTGTTGTCTGTGCTTGTGTGTATGCATTTTGTTGGTGTGTTACATGTCTTGTGTGTCTTGTCTTGTCTTGTCTTGTCCCGTACATTGGCATACCTGTTGTCTGTGTTTGTGTGTATGCATTTGTTTGTGTTACATGTCTTGTGTGTCTTGTCCCGTCCTGTGCCGTTCCCTGTTGTCTGTGCTTGTGTGTATGCATTTGTTGGTGTTACATGTCTTCTGTGTCTTGTCCCGTCCTGTGCCGTTCCCTGTTGTCTGTGCTTGTGTGTATGCATTTGTTGGTGTGTTACATGTCTTGTGTGTCTTGTCCCGTCCTGTGCCGTTCCGTGTTGTCTCTGCTTGTGTGTATGCATTTGTTTGTGTGTTACATGTCTTGTGTGTCTTGTCCCGTCCTGTGCCGTTCCCTGTTGTCTCTGCTTGTGTGTATGCATTTGTTTGTGTGTTACATGTCTTGTGTGTCTTGTCTTGTCTTGTCCCGTCCGTTGGCATACCTGTTGTCTGTGCTTGTGTGTATGCATTTGTTTGTGTTACATGTCTTGTGTATCTTGTCTATTCCCGTCCTGTGCCGTACCCTGTTGTCTGTGCTTGTGTATATGCATTTGTTGCTGTGTTACATGTCTTGTGTGTCTTGTCCCATCCTCTGCGTTCCGTTGTCTCTGATTGTGTGTATGCATTTGTTTGTGTGTTACATGTCTTGTGTGTCTTGTCTTGTCTTGTCTTGTCCCGTCCGTTGGCATACCTGTTGTCGGTGCTCGTGTGTATGCATTTGTTTATGTTACATGTCTTGTGTGTCTTGTCCCGTCCTGTGCCGTTCCCTGTTGTCTGTGCTTGTGTGTATGCATTTGTTGGTGTGTTACATGTCTTGTGTGTCTTCTCTTGTCTTGTCCCGTCCGTTGGCATACCTGTTGTCTGTGCTTGTGTGTATGCATTTGTTTGTGTTACATGTCTTGTGTGTCTTGTCTTGTCCCGTTCTGTGCCGTACCCTGTTGTCTGTGCTTGTGTATATGCATTTGTTGCTGTGTTACATGTCTTGTGTGTCTTGTCCCGTCCTGTGCCGTTCCATGTTGTCTCTGCTTGTGTGTATGCATTTGTTTGTGTGTTACATGTCTTGTGTGTCTTGTCTTGTCTTGTCTTGTCCCGTCCGTTGGCATACCTGTTTTCTGTGCTTGTGTGTATGCATTTGTTTGTGTTACATGTCTTGTGTGTCTTGTCTAGTCTTGTCCCGTACGTTGGCATACCTGTTGTCTGTGCTTGTGTGTATTCATTTGTTTGTGTTACATGTCTTGTGTGTCTTGTCCCGTCCTGTGCCGTTCCCTGTTGTCTGTGCTTGTCTGTATGCATTTGTTGGTGTGTTACATGTCTTGTGTGTCTTGTCTTGTCTTGTCCCGCCCTTTGGTATACCTGTTGTCTGTGCTTGTGTGTGCATTTGTTTGTGTTACGTGTCTTGTGTGTCTTGTCTTGTCTTGTCCCTTCCGTTTGCATTCCTGTTGTCTGTGCTTGGGTGTATGCATTTGTTTGTGTTACATGTCTTGTGTGTCTTGTCCTGTCCTGTGCCGTTCCCTATTGTCTGACCTTGTGTGTATGCATTTGTTTGTGTTACGTGTCTTGTATGTCTTGTCCCGTCCTGTGCCTTTCCCTGTTGTCTGTGCTTGTGTGTATGCATTTGTTTATGTTACATGTCTTGTGTGTCTTGTCCCGTCCTGTGACGTTCCCTGTTGTCTGTGCTTGTGTGTATGAATTTGTTGGTGTGTTACATGTCTTGTGTGTCTTGTCCCGTCCGTTGGCATACCTGTTGTCTGTGCTTGTGTGTATGCATTTGTTTGTGTTACATGTCTTGTGTGTCTTGTCCCGTCCTGTGCCGTTCCCTGTTGTCTGTGCTTTTCTGTATGCATTTGTTGGTGTGTTACATGTCTTGTGTGTCTTGTCTTGTCTTGTCCCGTCCGTTGGCATACCTGTTGTCTGTGCTTGTGTGTATGCATTTGTTTGTGTTACATGTCTTGTGTGTCTTGTCGTGTCTTGTCCCGTCCGTTGGCATACCTGTTGTCTGTGCTTGTGTATATTCATTTGTTTGTGTTACATGTCTTGTGTGTCTTGTCCCGTCCTGTGCCGTTCCCTGTTGTCTGTGCTTGTGTGTATGCATTTTGTTAGTGTGTTACATGTCTTGTCTTGTCTTGTCCCGTCCGTTGGCATACCTGTTGTCTGTGCTTGTGTGTATGCATTTGTTTGTGTTACATGTCTTGTGTGTCTTGTCTTGTCTTGTCCCGTCCGTTGGCATACCTGTTGTCTGTGCTTGTGTGTATGCATTTGTTTGTGTTACATGTCTTGTGTGTCTTGTCTCGTGCTGTGCCGTTTTCTGTTGTCTGTGCTTGTGTGTATGCATTTGTTGGTGTGTTACATGTCTTGTGTGTCCTGTCTTCTCTTGTCCCGTCCTATGGCGTTCCCTGTTGTCTGTGCCTGTGTGTATGCATTTGTTGGTGTGTTACATGTCTTGTGTGTCTTGTCTTGTCCCGTCCGTTGGCATACCTGTTGTCTGTGCTTGTGTGTATGCATTTGTTGGTGTGTTACATGTCTTGTGTGTCTTGTCTTGTCTTGTCCCGTCCGTTGGCATACCTGTTGTCTGTGCTTGTGTGTATGCATTTGTTTGTGTTACATGTCTTGTGTGTCTTGTCTTGTCTTGTCCCGTCCGTTGGCATACCTGTTGTCTGTGCTTGTGTGTATGCATTTGTTTGTGTTACATGTCTTGTGTGTCTTGTCCCGTCCTGTGCCGTTCCCTGTTGTCTGTGCTTGTGTGTATGCATTTGTTGGTGTGTTAAATGTCATGTGTGTCTTGACTTGTCTTGTCCCGTCCGTTGGCATACCTGTTGTCTGTGCTTGTGTGTATGCATTTGTTTGTGTTACATGTCTTGTGTGTCTTGTCTTGTCTTGTCCCGTCCGTTGGCATACCTGTTTTCTGTGCTTGTGTGTATGCATTTGTTTGTGTTACATGTCTTGTGTGTCTTGTCTTGTCCCGTCCTGTGCCGTACCCTGTTGTCTGTGCTTGTGTATATGCATTTGTTGCTGTGTTACATGTCTTGTCCTGTCCTGTGCCGTTCCCTGTTGTCTCTGCTTGTGTGTATGCATTTGTTGGTGTGTTACATGTCTTGTGTGTCTTGTCTTGTCTTGTTTTGTCCCGTCCGTTGGCATACCTGTTGTCTGTGCTCGTGTGTATGCATTTGTTTATGTTACATGTCTTGTGTGTCTTGTCCCGTCCTGTGACGTTCCCTGTTGTCTGTGCTTGTGTGTATGCATTTGTTGGTGTGTTACATGTCTTGTGTGTCTTGTCTTGTCTTGTCCCGTCCGTTGGCATACCTGTTGTCTGTGCTTGTGTGTATGCATTTGTTTGTGTTACATGGCTTGTGTGTCTTGTACCGTCCTGTGCCGTTCCCTGTTGTCTGTGCTTGTGTGTATGCATTTGTTGGTGTGTTACATGTCTTGTGTGTCTTGTCTTGTCTTGTCCCGTCCGTTGGCATACCTGTTGTCTGTGCTTGTGTGTATGCATTTGTTTGTGTTACATATCTTGCGTGTCTTGTCGTGTCTTGTCCCGTCCGTTGGCATACCTGTTGTCTGTGCTTGTGTGTATGCATTTGTTTGTGTTACATGTCTTGTTTGTGTTGTCTTGTCCCGTCCTGTGCCGTACCCTGTTGTCTGTGCTCGTGTGTATGCATTTGTTTATGTTACATGTCTTGTGTGTCTTGTCCCGTCCTGTGCCGTTCCATGTTGTCTGTGCTTGTGTGTATGCATTTGTTGGTGTGTTACATGTCATGTGTGTCTTGTCCTGTCTTGTCCCGTCCGTTGGCATACCTGTTGTCTGTGCTTGTGTGTATGCATTTGTTTGTGTTACATGTCTTGTGTGTCTTGTCTTGTCTTGTCCCGTCCGTTGGCATACCTGTTGTCTGTGCTTGTGTGTATGCATTTGTTTGTGTTACATGTCTTGTGTGTCTTGTCCCGTCCTGTGCCGTTCCCTGTTGTCTGTGCTTGTGTGTATGCATTTGTCGGTGTGTTACATGTCTTGTGTGTCTTGTCCCGTCCGTTGGCATACCTCTTGTCTGTGCTTGTGTGTATGCATTTGTTTGTGTTACATGTCTTGTGTGTCTTATCTTGTCTTGTCCCGTCTGTTGGCATACCTGTTGTATGTGCTTGTGTGTATGCATTTGTTTGTGTTACATGTCTTGTGTGTCTTGTCCCGTCCTGTGCCGTTTTCTGTTGTCTGTGCTTGTGTGTATGCATTTGTTGGTGTGTTACATGTCTTGTGTGTCTTGTCTTGTCCCGTCCGTTGGCATACCTGTTGTCTCTGCTTGTGTGCATGCATTTGTTGGTGTGTTACATGTCTTGTGTGTCTTGTCGTGTCTTGTCCCGTCCGTTGGCATACCTGTTGTCTGTGCTTGTTTGTATGCATTTGTTTGTGTTACATGTCTTGTGTGTCTTGTCTTGTCCCGTCCTGTGCCGTACCCTGTTGTCTGTGCTTGTGTATATGCATTTGTTGCTGTGTTACATGTCTTGTGTGTCTTGTCTTGTCTTGTCCCGTCCGTTGGCATACCTGTTGTCTGTGCTCGTGTGTATGCATTTGTTTATGTTACATGTCTTGTGTGTCTTGTCCCTTCCTGTGCCGTTCCATGTTGTCTGTGCTTGTGTGTATGCATTTGTTGGTGTGTTAAATGTCATGTGTGTCTTGACTTGTCTTGTCCCGTCCGTTGGCATACCTGTTGTCTGTGCTTGTGTGTATGCATTTGTTTGTGTTACATGTCTTGTGTGTCTTGTCTTGTCTTGTCCCGTCCGTTGGCATACGTGTTGTCTGTGCTTGTGTGTATGCATTTGTTTGTGTTACATGTCTTGTGTGTCTTGTCGTGTCTTGTCCCGTCCGTTGGCATACCTGTTGTCTGTGCTTGTGTATATTCATTTGTTTGTGTTACATGTCTTGTGTGTCTTGTCCCGTCCTGTGCCTTTCCCTGTTGTCTGTGCTTGTGTGTATGCATTTTGTTGGTCTGTTACATGTCTTGTGTGTCTTGTCTTGTCTTGTTCCGTACGTTGGCATACCTGTTGTCTGTGCTTGTGTATATTCATTTGCTTGTGTTACATGTCTTGTGTGTCTTGTCTTGTCTTGTCCCGTCCGTTGGCATACCTGTTGTCTGTGCTTGTTTGTATGCATTTGTTTGTGTTACATGTCTTGTGTGTCTTGTCTTGTCCCGTCCTGTGCCGTACCCTGTTGTCTGTGCTTGTGTATATGCATTTGTTGCTGTGTTACATGTCTTGTGTGTCTTGTCTTGTCTTGTCCCGTCCGTTGGCATACCTGTTGTCTGTGCTCGTGTGTATGCATTTGTTTATGTTACATGTCTTGTGTGTCTTGTCCCTTCCTGTGCCGTTCCATGTTGTC
Source organism: Margaritifera margaritifera (assembly GCA_029931535.1). NCBI lineage: Eukaryota > Metazoa > Mollusca > Bivalvia > Unionida > Margaritiferidae > Margaritifera > Margaritifera margaritifera. The sequence goes on from JAQPZY010000989.1 coordinate 849,415, forward strand.
TGTGCTTGTGTGTATGCATTTGTTGGTGTGTTAAATGTCATGTGTGTCTTGACTTGTCTTGTCCCGTCCGTTGGCATACCTGTTGTCTGTGCTTGTGTGTATGCATTTGTTTGTGTTACATGTCTTGTGTGTCTTGTCTTGTCTTGTCCCGTCCGTTGGCATACCTGTTGTCTGTGCTTGTGTGTATGCATTTGTTTGTGTTACATGTCTTGTGTGTCTTGTCTTGTCCCGTCCTGTGCCGTACCCTGTTGTCTGTGCTTGTGTATATGCATTTGTTGCTGTGTTACATGTCTTGTCCTGTCCTGTGCCGTTCCCTGTTGTCTCTGCTTGTGTGTATGCATTTGTTTGTGTGTTACATGTCTTGTGTGTCTTGTCTTCTCTTGTCCCGTCCGTTGGCATACCTGTTGTCTGTGCTTGTGTGTATGCATTTGTTTGTGTTACATGTCTTGTGTGTCTTGTCCCGTCCTGTGCCGTTCCCTGTTGTCTGTGCTTGTGTGTATGCATTTGTTGGTGTGTTACATGTCTTGTGTGTCTTGTCTTGTCTTGTCCCGTCCGTTGGCATACGTGTTGTCTGTGCTTGTGTGTATGCATTTGTTTGTGTTACATGTCTTGTGTGTCTTGTCGTGTCTTGTCCCGACTGTTGGCATACCTGTTGTCTGTGCTTGTGTATATTCATTTGTTTGTGTTACATGTCTTGTGTGTCTTGTCCCGTCCTGTGCCTTTCCCTGTTGTCTGTGCTTGTGTGTATGCATTTTGTTGGTCTGTTACATGTCTTGTGTGTCTTGTCTTGTCTTGTTCCGTACGTTGGCATACCTGTTGTCTGTGCTTGTGTATATTCATTTGTTTGTGTTACATGTCTTGTGTGTCTTGTCTTGTCTTGTCCCTTCCGTTGGCATACCTGTTGTCTGTGCTTGTGTGTATGCATTTGTTTGTGTTACATGTCTTGTGTGTCTTGTCGTGTCTTGTCCCGTCCGTTGGCATACCTGTTGTCTGTGCTCGTGTGTATGCATTTGTTTATGTTACATGTCTTGTGTGTCTTGTCCCGTCCTGTGCCGTTCGCTGTTTTCTGTGCTTGTGTGTATGCATTTTGTTGGTGTGTTACATGTCTTGTGTGTCTTGTCTAGTCTTGTCCCGTACGTTAGCATACCTGTTGTCTGTGCTTGTGTGTATTCATTTGTTTGTGTTACATGTCTTGTGTGTCTTGTCCCGTCCTGTACCGTACCCTGTTGTCTGTGCTTGTGTGTATGCATTTGTTGGTGTGTTACATGTCTTGTGTGTCTTGTCTTGTCTTGTCCCGTCCGTTGGCATACCTGTTGTCTGTGCTTGTGTGTATGCATTTTTTTGTGTTACATGTCTTGTTTGTGTTGTCTTGTCCCGTCCTGTGCCGTACCCTGTTGTCTGTGCTCGTGTGTATGCATTTGTTTATGTTACATGTCTTGTGTGTCTTGTCCCGTCCTGTGCCGTTCCATGTTGTCTGTGCTTGTGTGTATGCATTTGTTGGTGTGTTATATGTCATGTGTGTCTTGTCTTGTCTTGTCCCGTCCGTTGGCATACCTGTTGTCTGTGCTTGTGTGTATGCATTTGTTTGTGTTACATGTCTTGTGTGTCTTGTCTTGTCTTGTCCCGTCCGTTGGCATACCTGTTGTCTGTGCTTGTGTGTATGCATTTGTTTGTGTTACATGTCTTGTGTGTCTTGTCCCGTCCTGTGCCGTTCCCTGTTGTCTGTGCTTGTGTGTATGCATTTGTTGGTGTGTTAAATGTCATGTGTGTCTTGACTTGTCTTGTCCCGTCCATTGGCATACCTGTTGTCTGTGCTTGTGTGTATGCATTTGTTTGTGTTACATGTCTTGTGTGTCTTGTTTTGTCTTGTCCCGTCCGTTGGCATACCTGTTTTCTGTGCTTGTGTGTATGCATTTGTTTGTGTTACATGTCTTGTGTGTCTTGTCTTGTCCCGTCCTGTGCCGTACCCTGTTGTCTGTGCTTGTGTATATGCATTTGTTGCTGTGTTACATGTCTTTGCCTGTCCTGTGCCGTTCCCTGTTGTCTCTGCTTGTGTGTATGCATTTGTTGGTGTGTTACATGTCTTGTGTGTCTTGTCTTGTCTTGTTTTGTCCCGTCCGTTGGCATACCTGTTGTCTGTGCTCGTGTGTATGCATTTGTTTATGTTACATGTCTTGTGTGTCTTGTCCCGTCCTGTGCCGTTCCCTGTTGTCTGTGCTTGTGTGTATGCATTTGTTGGTGTGTTACATGTCTTGTGTGTCTTCACTTGTCTTGTCCCGTCCGTTGGCATACCTGTTGTCTGTGCTTGTGTGTATGCATTTGTTTGTGTTACATGGCTTGTGTGTCTTGTACCGTCCTGTGCCGTTCCCTGTTGTCTGTGCTTGTGTGTATGCATTTGTTGGTGTGTTACATGTCTTGTGTGTCTTGTCTTGTCTTGTCCCGTCCGTTGGCATACCTGTTGTCTGTGCTTGTGTGTATGCATTTGTTTGTGTTACATGTCTTGCGTGTCTTGTCGTGTCTTGTCCCGTCCGTTGGCATACCTGTTGTCTGTGCTTGTGTGTATGCATTTGTTTGTGTTACATGTCTTGTGTGTCTTGTCCCGTCTGTTGGCATACCTGTTGTCTGTGCTCGCGTGTATGCATTTGTTTGTGTTACATTTCTTGTGTGTCTTGTCCCGTCCTGTGCCGTTCCCTGTTGTCTGTGCTTGTGTGTATGCATTTTATTGGTTTGTTACATGTCTTCTGTGTCTTGTCTAGTCTTGTCCCGTACGTTGGCATACCTGCTGTCTGTGCTTGTGTGTATTCATTTGTTTGTGTTACATGTCCTGTGTGTCTTGTCCCGTCCTGTGCCGTTCCCTGTTGTCTGTGCTTGTCTGTATGCATTTGTTGGTGTGTTACATGTCTTGTGTGTCTTGTCTTGTCTTGTCCCGTCCGTTGGCATACCTGTTGTCTGTGCTTGTGTGTGCATTTGTTTGTGTTACATGTCTTGTGTGTCTTGTCTTGTCTTGTCCCCTCCGTTGGCATTCCTGTTGTCTGTGCTTGTGTGTATGCATTTGTTTGTGTTACATGTCTTGTGTGTCTTGTACTGTCCTGTGCCTTTCCCTGTTTTCTGTGCTTGTGTGTATGCATTTGTTTGTGTTACATGTCTTGTATGTCTTGTCCCGTCCTGTGCCTTTCCCTGTTGTCTGTGCTTGTGTGTATGCATTTGTTTATGTTACATGTCTTGTGTGTCTTGTCCCGTCCTCTGCCGTTCCCTGTTGTCTGTGCTTGTGTGTATGCATTTGTTGGTGTGTTACATTTCTTGTGTGAATTGTCCCGTCCGTTGGCATACCTGTTGTCTGTGCTTGTGTGTATGCATTTGTTTGTGTTACATGTCTTGTGTGTCTTGTCCCGTCCTGTGCCGTTCCCTGTTGTCTGTGCTTGTGTGTATGCATTTGTTGGTGTGTTACATGTCTTGTGTGTCTTGTCTTGTCTTGTCCCGTCCGTAGGCATACCTGTTGTCTGTGCTTGTGTGTATGCATTTGGTTGTGTTACATGTCTTGTGTGTCTTGTCTTGTCTTGTCCCGTCCGTTGGCATACCTGTTGTCTGTGCTTGTGTATATTCATTTGTTTGTGTTACATGTCTTGTGTGTCTTGTCCCGTCCTGTGCCGTTCCCTGTTGTCTGTGCTTGTGTGTATGCATTTTGTTGGTGTGTTACATGTCTTGTGTGTCTTGTCTTGTCTTGTCCCGTACGTTGGCATACCTGTTGTCTGTGCTTGTGTATATTCATTTGTTTGTGTTACATGTCTTGTGTGTCTTGTCTTGTCTTGTCCCGTTTGTTGGCATACCTGTTGTCTGTGCTTGTGTATGTGCATTTGTTTGTGTTACATGTCTTGTGTGTCTTGTCGTGTCTTGTCCCGTCCGTTGGCATACCTGTTGTCTGTGCTCGTGTGTATGCATTTGTTTATGTTACATGTCTTGTGTGTCTTGTCCCTTCCTGTGCCGTTCCCTGTTTTCTGTGCTTGTGTGTATGCATTTTGTTGGTGTGTTACATGTCTTGTGTGTCTTGTCTAGTCTTGTCCCGTACGTTGGCATACCTGTTGCCTGTACTTGTGTGTATTCATTTGTTTGTGTTACATGTCTTGTGTGTCTTGTCCCGTCCTGTGCCGTTCCCTGTTGTCTGTGCTTTTCTGTATGCATTTGTTGGTGTTTTACATGTCTTGTGTGTCTTGTTATGTCTTGTCCCGTCCGTTTGCATACCTGTTGTCTGTGCTTGTGTGTGCATTTGTTTGTGTTACGTGTCTTGTGTGTCTTGTCTTGTCTTGTCCCTTCCGTTGGCATTCCTGTTGTCTGTGCTTGTGTGTATGCATTTGTTTGTGTTACATGTCTTGTGTGTCTTGTCCTGTCCTGTGCCTTTCCCTGTTGTCTGTGCTGGTGTGTATGCATTTGTTTGTGTTACATGTCTTGTATGTCTTGTCCCGTCCTGTGCCTTTCCCTGTTGTCTGTGGTTGTGTGTATGCATTTGTTGGTGTGTTACATGTCTTGTGTGTCTTGTCTTGTCCCGTCCGTTGGCATACCTGTTGTCTGTGCTTGTGTGTATGTATTTGTTGGTGTGTTACATGTCTTGTGTGTCATGTCTTGTCTTGTCCCGTCCGTTGGCATACCTGTTGTCTGTGCTTGTTTGTATGCATTTGTTTGTGTTACATATCTTGTGTGTCTTGTCTTGTCCCGTCCTGTGCCGTACCCTGTTGTCTGTGCTTGTGAATATGCATTTGTTGCTGTGTTACATGTCTTGTCCCGTCCTGTGCCGTTCCCTGTTGTTTCTGCTTGTGTGTATGCATTTGTTTGTGTGTTACATGTCTTGTGTGTCTTGTCTTGTCTTGTCTTGTCCCGTCCGTTGGCATACCTGTTGTCTGTGCTCGTGTGTATGCATTTGTTTATGTTACATGTCTTGTGTGTCTTGTCCCGTCCTGTGCCGTTCCCTGTGTCTGTGCTTGTGTGTATGCATTTGTTGGTGTGTTACATGTCTTGTGTGTCTTGTCCCGTCCTGTGCCGTTCCCTGTGTTTGTGCTTGTGTGTATGCATTTGTTGGTGTGTTACATGTCTTGTGTGTCTTGTCTTGTCTTGTCCCGTCCGTTGGCATACCTGTTGTCTGTGCTTGTGTGTATGCATTTGTTTGTGTTACATGGCTTGTGTGTCTTGTACCGTCCTGTGTCGTTCCCTGTTGTCTGTGCTTGTGTGTATGCATTTGTTGGTGTGTTACATGTCTTGTGTGTCTTGTCTTGTCTTGTCCCGTCCGTTGGCATACCTGTTGTCTGTGCTTGTGTGTATGCATTTGTTTGTGTTACATGTCTTGCGTGTCTTGTCGTGTCTTATCCCGTCCGTTGGCATACCTGTTGTCTGTTCTTGTGTATATTCATTTGTTTGTGTTACATGTCTTGTGTGTCTTTTCTTGTCTTGTCCCGTCCGTTGGCATACCTGTTGTCTGTGCTTGTGTGTATGCATTTGTTTGTGTTACATGTCTTGTCGTGTCTTGTCCCGTCCGTTGGCATACCTGTTGTCTGTGCTTGTGTATATTCATTTGTTTGTGTTACATGTCTTGTGTGTCTTGTCCCGTCCTGTGCCGTTCCCTGTTGTCTGTGCTTGTGTGTATGCATTTTGTTGGTGTCTTACATGTCTTGTGTGTCTTGTCTTGTCTTGTCCCGTACGTTGGCATACCTGTTGTGTGTGCTTGTGTATATTCATTTGTTTGTGTTACATGTCTTGTGTGTCTTGCCTTGTCTTGTCCCGTCCGTTGGCATACCTGTTGTCTGTGCTTGTGTGTATGCATTTGTTTGTGTTACATGTCTTGTGTGTCTTGTCGTGTCTTGTCCCGTCCGTTGGCATACCTGTTGTCTGTGCTCGTGTGTATTCATTTGTTTATGTTACATGTCTTGTGTGTCTTGTCCCGTCCTGTGCCGTTCCCTGTTTTCTGTGCTTGTGTGTATGCATTTTGTTGGTGTGTTACATGTCTTGTGTGTCTTGTCTAGTCTTGTCCCGTACGTTGGCATACCTGTTGTCTGTGCTTGTGTGTATTCATTTGTTTGTGTTACATGCCTTGTGTGTCTTGTCTAGTCTTGTCCCGTACGTTGGCATACCTGTTGTCTGTGCTTGTGTGTATTCATTTGTTTGTGTTACATGTCTTGTGTGTCTTGTCCCGTCCTGTACCGTACCCTGTTGTCTGTGCTTGTGTGTATGCATTTGTTGGTGTGTTACATGTCTTGTGTGTCTTGTCTTGTCTTGTCCCGTCCGTTTGCATACCTGTTGTCTGTGCTTGTGTGTATGCATTTTTTTGTGTTACATGTCTTGTTTGTGTTGTCTTGTCCCGTCCTGTGCCGTACCCTGTTGTCTGTGCTCGTGTGTATGCATTTGTTTATGTTACATGTCTTGTGTGTCTTGTCCCGTCCTGTGCCGTTCCATGTTGTCTGTGCTTGTGTGTATGCATTTGTTGGTGTGTTACATGTCATGTGTGTCTTGTCTTGTCTTGTCCCGTCCGTTGGCATACCTGTTGTCTGTGCTTGTGTGTATGCATTTGTTTGTGTTACATGTCTTGTGTGTCTTGTCTTGTCCCGTCCTGTGCCGTACCCTGTTGTCTGTGCTTGTGTATATGCATTTGTTGCTGTGTTACATGTCTTGTCCTGTCCTGTGCCGTTCCCTGTTGTCTCTGCTTGTGTGTATGCATTTGTTGGTGTGTTACATGTCTTGTGTGTCTTGTCTTGTCTTGTTTTGTCCCGTCCGTTGGCATACCTGTTGTCTGTGCTCGTGTGTATGCATTTGTTTATGTTACATGTCTTGTGTGTCTTGTCCCGTCCTGTGCCGTTCCCTGTTGTCTGTGCTTGTGTGTATGCATTTGTTGGTGTGTTACATGTCTTGTGTGTCTTGTCTTGTCTTGTCCCGTCCGTTGGCATACCTGTTGTCTGTGCTTGTGTGTATGCATTTGTTTGTGTTACATGGCTTGTGTGTCTTGTACCGTCCTGTGCCGTTCCCTGTTGTCTGTGCTTGTGTGTATGCATTTGTTGGTGTGTTACATGTCTTGTGTGTCTTGTCTTGTCTTGTCCCGTCCGTTGGCATACCTGTTGTCTGTGCTTGTGTGTATGCATTTGTTTGTGTTACATATCTTGCGTGTCTTGTCGTGTCTTGTCCCGTCCGTTGGCATACCTGTTGTCTGTGCTTGTGTGTATGCATTTGTTTGTGTTACATGTCTTGTGTGTCTTGTCCCGTCTGTTGGCATACCTGTTGTCTGTGCTCGCGTGTATGCATTTGTTTGTGTTACATTTCTTGTGTGTCTTGTCCCGTCCTGTGCCGTTCCCTGTTGTCTGTGCTTGTGTGTATGCATTTTGTTGGTTTGTTACATGTCTTCTGTGTCTTGTCTAGTCTTGTCCCGTACGTTGGCATACCTGCTGTCTGTGCTTGTGTGTATTCATTTGTTTGTGTTACATGTCCTGTGTGTCTTGTCCCGTCCTGTGCCGTTCCCTGTTGTCTGTGCTTGTCTGTATGCATTTGTTGGTGTGTTACATGTCTTGTGTGTCTTGTCTTGTCTTGTCCCGTCCGTTGGCATACCTGTTGTCTGTGCTTGTGTGTGCATTTGTTTGTGTTACATGTCTTGTGTGTCTTGTCTTGTCTTGTCCCCTCCGTTGGCATTCCTGTTGTCTGTGCTTGTGTGTATGCATTTGTTTGTGTTACATGTCTTGTGTGTCTTGTACTGTCCTGTGCCTTTCCCTGTTTTCTGTGCTTGTGTGTATGCATTTGTTTGTGTTACATGTCTTGTATGTCTTGTCCCGTCCTGTGCCTTTCCCTGTTGTCTGTGCTTGTGTGTATTCATTTGTTTATGTTACATGTCTTGTGTGTCTTGTCCCGTCCTCTGCCGTTCCCTGTTGTCTGTGCTTGTGTGTATGCATTTGTTGGTGTGTTACATTTCTTGTGTGAATTGTCCCGTCCGTTGGCATACCTGTTGTCTGTGCTTGTGTGTATGCATTTGTTTGTGTTACATGTCTTGTGTGTCTTGTCCCGTCCTGTGCCGTTCCCTGTTGTCTGTGCTTGTGTGTATGCATTTGTTGGTGTGTTACATGTCTTGTGTGTCTTGTCTTGTCTTGTCCCGTCCGTAGGCATACCTGTTGTCTGTGCTTGTGTGTATGCATTTGGTTGTGTTACATGTCTTGTGTGTCTTGTCTTGTCTTGTCCCGTCCGTTGGCATACCTGTTGTCTGTGCTTGTGTATATTCATTTGTTTGTGTTACATGTCTTGTGTGTCTTGTCCCGTCCTGTGCCGTTCCCTGTTGTCTGTGCTTGTGTGTATGCATTTTGTTGGTGTGTTACATGTCTTGTGTGTCTTGTCTTGTCTTGTCCCGTACGTTGGCATACCTGTTGTCTGTGCTTGTGTATATTCATTTGTTTGTGTTACATGTCTTGTGTGTCTTGTCTTGTCTTGTCCCGTTTGTTGGCATACCTGTTGTCTGTGCTTGTGTATGTGCATTTGTTTGTGTTACATGTCTTGTGTGTCTTGTCGTGTCTTGTCCCGTCCGTTGGCATACCTGTTGTCTGTGCTCGTGTGTATGCATTTGTTTATGTTACATGTCTTGTGTGTCTTGTCTCTTCCTGTGCCGTTCCCTGTTTTCTGTGCTTGTGTGTATGCATTTTGTTGGTGTGTTACATGTCTTGTGTGTCTTGTCTAGTCTTGTCCCGTACGTTGGCATACCTGTTGCCTGTACTTGTGTGTATTCATTTGTTTGTGTTACATGTCTTGTGTGTCTTGTCCCGTCCTGTGCCGTTCCCTGTTGTCTGTGCTTTTCTGTATGCATTTGTTGGTGTGTTACATGTCTTGTGTGTCTTGTTATGTCTTGTCCCGTCCGTTTGCATACCTGTTGTCTGTGCTTGTGTGTGCATTTGTTTGTGTTACGTGTCTTGTGTGTCTTGTCTTGTCTTGTCCCTTCCGTTGGCATTCCTGTTGTCTGTGCTTGTGTGTATGCATTTGTTTGTGTTACATGTCTTGTGTGTCTTGTCCTGTCCTGTGCCTTTCCCTGTTGTCTGTGCTGGTGTGTATGCATTTGTTTGTGTTACATGTCTTGTATGTCTTGTCCCGTCCTGTGCCTTTCCCTGTTGTCTGTGGTTGTGTGTATGCATTTGTTGGTGTGTTACATGTCTTGTGTGTCTTGTCTTGTCCCGTCCGTTGGCATACCTGTTGTCTGTGCTTGTGTGTATGTATTTGTTGGTGTGTTACATGTCTTGTGTGTCATGTCTTGTCTTGTCCCGTCCGTTGGCATACCTGTTGTCTGTGCTTGTTTGTATGCATTTGTTTGTGTTACATATCTTGTGTGTCTTGTCTTGTCCCGTCCTGTGCCGTACCCTGTTGTCTGTGCTTGTGAATATGCATTTGTTGCTGTGTTACATGTCTTGTCCCGTCCTGTGCCGTTCCCTGTTGTTTCTGCTTGTGTGTATGCATTTGTTTGTGTGTTACATGTCTTGTGTGTCTTGTCTTGTCTTGTCTTGTCCCGTCCGTTGGCATACCTGTTGTCTGTGCTCGTGTGTATGCATTTGTTTATGTTACATGTCTTGTGTGTCTTGTCCCGTCCTGTGCCGTTCCCTGTGTCTGTGCTTGTGTGTATGCATTTGTTGGTGTGTTACATGTCTTGTGTGTCTTGTCCCGTCCTGTGCCGTTCCCTGTGTTTGTGCTTGTGTGTATGCATTTGTTGGTGTGTTACATGTCTTGTGTGTCTTGTCTTGTCTTGTCCCGTCCGTTGGCATACCTGTTGTCTGTGCTTGTGTGTATGCATTTGTTTGTGTTACATGGCTTGTGTGTCTTGTACCGTCCTGTGTCGTTCCCTGTTGTCTGTGCTTGTGTGTATGCATTTGTTGGTGTGTTACATGTCTTGTGTGTCTTGTCTTGTCTTGTCCCGTCCGTTGGCATACCTGTTGTCTGTGCTTGTGTGTATGCATTTGTTTGTGTTACATGTCTTGCGTGTCTTGTCGTGTCTTATCCCGTCCGTTGGCATACCTGTTGTCTGTTCTTGTGTATATTCATTTGTTTGTGTTACATGTCTTGTGTGTCTTTTCTTGTCTTGTCCCGTCCGTTGGCATACCTGTTGTCTGTGCTTGTGTGTATGCATTTGTTTGTGTTACATGTCTTGTCGTGTCTTGTCCCGTCCGTTGGCATACCTGTTGTCTGTGCTTGTGTATATTCATTTGTTTGTGTTACATGTCTTGTGTGTCTTGTCCCGTCCTGTGCCGTTCCCTGTTGTCTGTGCTTGTGTGTATGCATTTTGTTGGTGTCTTACATGTCTTGTGTGTCTTGTCTTGTCTTGTCCCGTACGTTGGCATACCTGTTGTGTGTGCTTGTGTATATTCATTTGTTTGTGTTACATGTCTTGTGTGTCTTGCCTTGTCTTGTCCCGTCCGTTGGCATACCTGTTGTCTGTGCTTGTGTGTATGCATTTGTTTGTGTTACATGTCTTGTGTGTCTTGTCGTGTCTTGTCCCGTCCGTTGGCATACCTGTTGTCTGTGCTCGTGTGTATTCATTTGTTTATGTTACATGTCTTGTGTGTCTTGTCCCGTCCTGTGCCGTTCCCTGTTTTCTGTGCTTGTGTGTATGCATTTTGTTGGTGTGTTACATGTCTTGTGTGTCTTGTCTAGTCTTGTCCCGTACGTTGGCATACCTGTTGTCTGTGCTTGTGTGTATTCATTTGTTTGTGTTACATGCCTTGTGTGTCTTGTCTAGTCTTGTCCCGTACGTTGGCATACCTGTTGTCTGTGCTTGTGTGTATTCATTTGTTTGTGTTACATGTCTTGTGTGTCTTGTCCCGTCCTGTACCGTACCCTGTTGTCTGTGCTTGTGTGTATGCATATGTTGGTGTGTTACATGTCTTGTGTGTCTTGTCTTGTCTTGTCCCGTCCGTTTGCATACCTGTTGTCTGTGCTTGTGTGTATGCATTTTTTTGTGTTACATGTCTTGTTTGTGTTGTCTTGTCCCGTCCTGTGCCGTACCCTGTTGTCTGTGCTCGTGTGTATGCATTTGTTTATGTTACATGTCTTGTGTGTCTTGTCCCGTCCTGTGCCGTTCCATGTTGTCTGTGCTTGTGTGTATGCATTTGTTGGTGTGTTACATGTCATGTGTGTCTTGTCTTGTCTTGTCCCGTCCGTTGGCATACCTGTTGTCTGTGCTTGTGTGTATGCATTTGTTTGTGTTACATGTCTTGTGTGTCTTGTCTTGTCCCGTCCTGTGCCGTACCCTGTTGTCTGTGCTTGTGTATATGCATTTGTTGCTGTGTTACATGTCTTGTCCTGTCCTGTGCCGTTCCCTGTTGTCTCTGCTTGTGTGTATGCATTTGTTGGTGTGTTACATGTCTTGTGTGTCTTGTCTTGTCTTGTTTTGTCCCGTCCGTTGGCATACCTGTTGTCTGTGCTCGTGTGTATGCATTTGTTTATGTTACATGTCTTGTGTGTCTTGTCCCGTCCTGTGCCGTTCCCTGTTGTCTGTGCTTGTGTGTATGCATTTGTTGGTGTGTTACATGTCTTGTGTGTCTTGTCTTGTCTTGTCCCGTCCGTTGGCATACCTGTTGTCTGTGCTTGTGTGTATGCATTTGTTTGTGTTACATGGCTTGTGTGTCTTGTACCGTCCTGTGCCGTTCCCTGTTGTTTGTGCTTGTGTGTATGCATTTGTTGGTGTGTTACATGTCTTGTGTGTCTTGTCTTGTCTTGTCCCGTCCGTTGGCATACCTGTTGTCTGTGCTTGTGTGTATGCATTTGTTTGTGTTACATATCTTGCGTGTCTTGTCGTGTCTTGTCCCGTCCGTTGGCATACCTGTTGTCTGTGCTTGTGTGTATGCATTTGTTTGTGTTACATGTCTTGTGTGTCTTGTCCCGTCTGTTGGCATACCTGTTGTCTGTGCTCGCGTGTATGCATTTGTTTGTGTTACATTTCTTGTGTGTCTTGTCCCGTCCTGTGCCGTTCCCTGTTGTCTGTGCTTGTGTGTATGCATTTTGTTGGTTTGTTACATGTCTTCTGTGTCTTGTCTAGTCTTGTCCCGTACGTTGGCATACCTGCTGTCTGTGCTTGTGTGTATTCATTTGTTTGTGTTACATGTCCTGTGTGTCTTGTCCCGTCCTGTGCCGTTCCCTGTTGTCTGTGCTTGTCTGTATGCATTTGTTGGTGTGTTACATGTCTTGTGTGTCTTGTCTTGTCTTGTCCCGTCCGTTGGCATACCTGTTGTCTGTGCTTGTGTGTGCATTTGTTTGTGTTACATGTCTTGTGTGTCTTGTCTTGTCTTGTCCCCTCCGTTGGCATTCCTGTTGTCTGTGCTTGTGTGTATGCATTTGTTTGTGTTACATGTCTTGTGTGTCTTGTACTGTCCTGTGCCTTTCCCTGTTTTCTGTGCTTGTGTGTATGCATTTGTTTGTGTTACATGTCTTGTATGTCTTGTCCCGTCCTGTGCCTTTCCCTGTTGTCTGTGCTTGTGTGTATTCATTTGTTTATGTTACATGTCTTGTGTGTCTTGTCCCGTCCTCTGCCGTTCCCTGTTGTCTGTGCTTGTGTGTATGCATTTGTTGGTGTGTTACATTTCTTGTGTGAATTGTCCCGTCCGTTGGCATACCTGTTGTCTGTGCTTGTGTGTATGCATTTGTTTGTGTTACATGTCTTGTGTGTCTTGTCCCGTCCTGTGCCGTTCCCTGTTGTCTGTGCTTGTGTGTATGCATTTGTTGGTGTGTTACATGTCTTGTGTGTCTTGTCTTGTCTTGTCCCGTCCGTTGGCATACCTGTTGTCTGTGCTTGTGTATATTCATTTGTTTGTGTTACATGTCTTGTGTGTCTTGTCCCGTCCTGTGCCGTTCCCTGTTGTCTGTGCTTGTGTGTATGCATTTTGTTGGTGTGTTACATGTCTTGTGTGTCTTGTCTTGTCTTGTCCCGTACGTTGGCATACCTGTTGTCTGTGCTTGTGTATATTCATTTGTTTGTGTTACATGTCTTGTGTGTCTTGTCTTGTCTTGTCCCGTTTGTTGGCATACCTGTTGTCTGTGCTTGTGTATGTGCATTTGTTTGTGTTACATGTCTTGTGTGTCTTGTCGTGTCTTGTCCCGTCCGTTGGCATACCTGTTGTCTGTGCTCGTGTGTATGCATTTGTTTATGTTACATGTCTTGTGTGTCTTGTCCCTTCCTGTGCCGTTCCCTGTTTTCTGTGCTTGTGTGTATGCATTTTGTTGGTGTGTTACATGTCTTGTGTGTCTTGTCTAGTCTTGTCCCGTACGTTGGCATACCTGTTGCCTGTACTTGTGTGTATTCATTTGTTTGTGTTACATGTCTTGTGTGTCTTGTCCCGTCCTGTGCCGTTCCCTGTTGTCTGTGCTTTTCCGTATGCATTTGTTGGTGTGTTACATGTCTTGTGTGTCTTGTCTTGTCTTGTCCCGTCCGTTTGCATACCTGTTGTCTGTGCTTGTGTGTGCATTTGTTTGTGTTACGTGTCTTGTGTGTCTTGTCTTGTCTTGTCCCTTCCGTTGGCATTCCTGTTGTCTGTGCTTGTGTGTATGCATTTGTTTGTGTTACATGTCTTGTGTGTCTTGTCCTGTCCTGTGCCTTTCCCTGTTGTCTGTGCTGGTGTGTATGCATTTGTTTGTGTTACATGTCTTGTATGTCTTGTCCCGTCCTGTGCCTTTCCCTGTTGTCTGTGGTTGTGTGTATGCATTTGTTGGCGTGTTACATGTCTTGTGTGTCTTGTCTTGTCCCGTCCGTTGGCATACCTGTTGTCTGTGCTTGTGTGTATGTATTTGTTGGTGTGTTACATGTCTTGTGTGTCATGTCTTGTCTTGTCCCGTCCGTTGGCATACCTGTTGTCTGTGCTTGTTTGTATGCATTTGTTTGTGTTACATATCTTGTGTGTCTTGTCTTGTCCCGTCCTGTGCCGTACCCTGTTGTCTGTGCTTGTGAATATGCATTTGTTGCTGTGTTACATGTCTTGTCCCGTCCTGTGCCGTTCCCTGTTGTTTCTGCTTGTGTGTATGCATTTGTTTGTGTGTTACATGTCTTGTGTGTCTTGTCTTGTCTTGTCTTGTCCCGTCCGTTGGCATACCTGTTGTCTGTGCTCGTGTGTATGCATTTGTTTATGTTACATGTCTTGTGTGTCTTGTCCCGTCCTGTGCCGTTCCCGGTGTCTGTGCTTGTGTGTATGCATTTGTTGGTGTGTTACATGTCTTGTGTGTCTTGTCCCGTCCTGTGCCGTTCCCTGTGTTTGTGCTTGTGTGTATGCATTTGTTGGTGTGTTACATGTCTTGTGTGTCTTGTCTTGTCTTGTCCCGTCCGTTGGCATACCTGTTGTCTGTGCTTGTGTGTATGCATTTGTTTGTGTTACATGGCTTGTGTGTCTTGTACCGTCCTGTGCCGTTCCCTGTTGTCTGTGCTTGTGTGTATTCATTTGTTGGTGTGTTACATGTCTTGTGTGTCTTGTCTTGTCTTGTCCCGTCCGTTGGCATACCTGTTGTCTGTGCTTGTGTGTATGCATTTGTTTGTGTTACATGTCTTGCGTGTCTTGTCGTGTCTTATCCCGTCCGTTGGCATAACTGTTGTCTGTTCTTGTGTATATTCATTTGTTTGTGTTACATGTCTTGTGTGTCTTTTCTTGTCTTGTCCCGTCCGTTGGCATACCTGTTGTCTGTGCTTGTGTGTATGCATTTGTTTGTGTTACATGTCTTGTCGTGTCTTGTCCCGTCCGTTGGCATACCTGTTGTCTGTGCTTGTGTATATTCATTTGTTTGTGTTACATGTCTTGTGTGTCTTGTCCCGTCCTGTGCCGTTCCCTGTTGTCTGTGCTTGTGTGTATGCATTTTGTTGGTGTCTTACATGTCTTGTGTGTCTTGTCTTGTCTTGTCCCGTACGTTGGCATACCTGTTGTGTGTGCTTGTGTATATTCATTTGTTTGTGTTACATGTCTTGTGTGTCTTGTCTTGTCTTGTCCCGTCCGTTGGCATACCTGTTGTCTGTGCTCGTGTGTATTCATTTGTTTATGTTACATGTCTTGTGTGTCTTGTCCCGTCCTGTGCCGTTCCCTGTTTTCTGTGCTTGTGTGTATGCATTTTGTTGGTGTGTTACATGTCTTGTGTGTCTTGTCTAGTCTTGTCCCGTACGTTGGCATACCTGTTGTCTGTGCTTGTGTGTATTCATTTGTTTGTGTTACATGTCTTGTGTGTCTTGTCCCGTCCTGTGCCGTTCCCTGTTGTATGTGGTTGTCTGTATGCATTTGTTGGTGTGTTACATGTCTTGTGTGTCTTGTCTTGTCTTGTCCCGTCCGTTGGCATACCTGTTTTCTGTGCTTGTGTGTGCATTTGTTTGTGTTACGTGTCTTGTGTGTCTTGTCTTGTCTTGTCCCTTCCGTTGGCATTCCTGTTGTCTGTGCTTGTGTGTATGCATTTGTTTTGTGTTACATGTCTTGTGTGTCTTGTCCTGTCCTGTGCCTTTCCCTGTTGTCTGTGCTTGTGTGTATGCATTTGTTTATGTTACATGTCTTGTGTGTCTTGTCCCGTCCTGTGCCGTTCCCTGTTGTCTGTGCTTGTGTGTATGCATTTGTTGGTGTGTTACATGTCTTGTGTGTCTTGTCCCGTCCGTTGGCATTCCTGTTGTCTGTGCTTGTGTGTATTCATTTGTTTGTGTTACATATCTTGTGTGTCTTGTCCCGTCCTGTGCCGTTCCCTGTTGTCTGTGCTTGTGTGTATGCATTTGTTGGTGTGTTACATGTCTTGTGTGTCTTGTCTTGTCTTGTCCCGTCCGTTGGCATACCTGTTGTCTGTGCTTGTGTGTATGCATTTGTTTGTGTTACATGTCTTGTGTGTCTTGTCTTGTCTTGTCCCGTCCGTTGGCATACCTGTTGTCTGTGCTTGTGTATATTCATTTGTTTGTGTTACATGTCTTGTGTGTCTTGTCCCGTCCTGTGCCGTTCCCTGTTGTCTGTGCTTGTGTGTATGCATTTGTTGGTGTGTTACATGCCTTGTGTGTCTTGTCTTTTCTTGTCCCGTCCGTTGGCATACCTCTTGTCTGTGCTTGTGTGTGCATTTGTTTGTGTTACGTGTCTTGTGTGTCTTGTCTTGTCTTGTCCCTTCCGTTGGCATTCCTATTGTCTGTGCTTGTGTGTATGCATTTGTTTTGTGTTACATGTCTTGTGTGTCTTGTCCTGTCCTGTGCCTTTCCCTGTTGTCTGTGCTTGTGTGTATGCATTTGTTTGTGTTACATGTCTTGTATGTCTTGTCCCGTCCTGTGCCTTTCCCTGTTGTCTGTGCTTGTGTGTATGCATTTGTTTATGTTACATGTCTTGTGTGTCTTGTCCCGTCCAGTGCCGTTCCTTGTTGTCTGTGCTTGTGTGTATGCATTTGTTGGTGTGTTACATGTCTTGTGTGTCTTGTCCCGTCCGTTGGCATACCTGTTGTCTGTGCTTGTGTGTATTCATTTGTTTGTGTTACATGTCTTGTGTGTCTTGTCCCGTCCTGTGCCGTTCCCTGTTGTCTGTGCTTGTGTGTATGCATTTGTTGGTGTGTTACATGTCTTGTGTGTCTTGTCTTGTCTTGTCCCGTCCGTTGGCATACCTGTTGTCTGTGCTTGTGTGTATGCATTTGTTTGTGTTACATGTCTTGTGTGTCTTGTCTTGTCCCGTCCGTTGTCATACCTGTTGTCTGTGCTTGTGTATATTCATTTGTTTGTGTTACATGTCTTGTGTGTCTTGTCCCGTCCTGTGCCGTTCCCTGTTGTCTGTGCTTGTGTGTATGCATTTTGTTGGTGTGTTACATGTCTTGTGTGTTTTGTCTTGTCTTGTCCCGTACGTTGGCATACCTGTTGTCTGTGCTTGTGTATATTCATTTGATTGTGTTACATGTCTTGTGTGTCTTTTCTTGTCTTGTCCCGTCCGTTGGCATACCTGTTGTCTGTGCTTGTGTGTATGCATTTGTTTGTGTTACATGTCTTGTGTGGCTTGTCGTGTCTTGTCCCGTCCGTTGGCATACCTGTTGTCTGTGCTCGTGTGTATGCATTTGTTTATGTTACATGTCTTGTGTGTCTTGTCCCATCCTGTGCCGTTCCCTGTTGTCTCTGATAGTGTGTATGCATTTGTTGGTGTGTTACATGTCTCTTGTGTCTTGTCTTGTCCCGTCCGTTGTCATACCTGTTGCCTGTGCTTGTGTGTATGCATTTGTTTGTGTTACATGTCTTGTATGTCTTGTCTTGTCCCGTCCTGTGCCGTACCTTGTTGTCTGTGCTTGTGTATATGCATTTGTTGCTGTGTTACATGTCTTGTGTGTCTTGTCCCGTCCTGTGCCGTTCCCTGTTGTCTCTGCTTGTGTGTATGCATTTGTTTGTGTGTTACAAGTCTTGTGTGTCTTGTCTTGTCTTGTCTTGTCCCATCCGTTGTCATACCTGTTGTCTGTGCTCGTGTGTATGCATTTGTTTATGTTACATCTCTTGTGTGTCTTGTGCCATCCTGTGCCGTTCCCTGTTGTCTGTGCTTGTGTGTATGCATTTGTTGGTGTGTTACATGTGTTGTGTGTCTAGTCTTGTCTTGTCCCGTGCGTTGGCATACCTGTTGTCTGTGCTTGTGTATATTCATTTGTTTGTGTTACATGTCTTGTGTGTCTTGTCCCGTCCTGTGCCGTTCCCTGTTGTCTGTGCTTGTGTGTATGCATTTTGTTGGTGTGTTACATGTCTTGTGTGTTTTGTCTTGTCTTGTCCCGTACGTTGGCATACCTGTTGTCTGTGCTTGTGTATATTCATTTGTTTGTGTTACATGTCTTGTGTGTCTTTTCTTGTCTTGTCCCGTCCGTTGGCATACCTGTTGTCTGTGCTTGTGTGTATGCATTTGTTTGTGTTACATGTCTTGTGTGGCTTGTCGTGTCTTGTCCCGTCCGTTGGCATACCTGTTGTCTGTGCTCGTGTGTATGCATTTGTTTATGTTACATGTCTTGTGTGTCTTGTCCCATCCTGTGCCGTTCCCTGTTGTCTCTGCTTGTGTGTATGTATTTGTTGGTGTGTTACATGTCTCTTGTGTCTTGTCTTGTCCCGTCCGTTGTCATACCTGTTGCCTGTGCTTGTGTGTATGCATTTGTTTGTGTTACATGTCTTGTATGTCTTGTCTTGTCCCGTCCTGTGCCGTACCTTGTTGTCTGTGCTTGTGTATATGCATTTGTTGCTGTGTTACATGTCTTGTGTGTCTTGTCCCGTCCTGTGCCGTTCCCTGTTGTCTCTGCTTGTGTGTATGCATTTGTTTGTGTGTTACAAGTCTTGTGTGTCTTGTCTTGTCTTGTCTTGTCCCATCCGTTGTCATACCTGTTGTCTGTGCTCGTGTGTATGCATTTGTTTATGTTACATGTCTTGTATGTCTTGTCCCATCCTGTGCCGTTCCCTGTTGTCTGTGCTTGTGTGTATGCATTTGTTGGTGTGTTACATGTGTTGTGTGTCTAGTCCTGTCTTGTCCCGTGCGTTGGCATACCTGTTGTCTGTGCTTGTGTGTATGCATTTGTTTGTGTTACATGTCTTGTGTGTCTTGTCATGTTTTGTCCCGTCCGTTGGCATACCTGTTGTCTGTGCTTGTGTATATTAATTTGTTTGTGTTACATGTCTTGTGTATCTTGCCCCGTCCTGTGCCGTTCCCTGTTGTCTGTGCTTGTGTGTATGCATTTGTTTGTGTGTTAAATGTGTTGTGTGTCTTGTCTTGTCATGTCCCGTACGTTGGCATACCTGTTGTCTGTGCTTGTGTGTATTCATTTGTTTGTGTTACATGTCTTGTGTGTCTTGTCCGGTCCTGTGCCGTTCCCTGTTGTCTGTTCTTGTCTGTATGCATTTGTTGGTGTGTTACATGTCTTGTGTGTCTTGTCTTGTCTTGTCCCGTCCGTTGGCATACCTGTTGTCTGTGCTTGTGTGTATGCATTTGTTTTGTGTTACATGTCTTGTGTGTCTTGTCCCGTCCTGTGCCGTTCCCTGTTGTCTGTGCTTGTGTTTATGTATTTGTTTGTGTTACATGTCTTGTGTGGCTTGTCCCATCCTGTGCCGTTCCCTGTTGTCTGTGCTTGTGTGTATTCATTTGTTGGTGTGTTACATGTCTTGTGTGTCTTGTCTTGTCTTGTTTTGACCCGTCCGATGGCATACCTGTTGTCTGTGCTCGTGTGTATGCATTTGTTTATGTTACATGTCTTGTGTGTCTTGTCCCGTCCTGTGCCGTTCCCTGTTGTCTGTGCTTGTGTGTATGCATTTGTTGGTGTGTTACATGTCTTGTCTTGTCTTGTCCCATCCGTTGGCATACCTGTTGTCTGTGCTTGTGTGTATGCATTTGTTTCTGTTACATGTCTTGTGTGTCTTGTCCCGTCCTGTGCCGTTCCCTGTTGTCTGTGCTTGTGTGTATGCATTTGTTGGTGTGTTACATGTCTTGTGTGTTGTCCCTTCCGTTGGCATACCTGTTGTCTGTGCTTGTGTGTATGCATTTGTTTCTGTTACATGTCTTGTGTGTCTTGTCCCGTCCTGTGCCGTTCCCTGTTGTCTGTGCTTGTGTGTATGCATTTGTTGGTGTGTTACATGTCTTGTGTGTTGTCCCGTCCATTGGCATACCTGTTGTCTGTACTTATGTGTATGCATTTGTTTGTGTTACGTGTCTTGTGTGTCTTGTCCCGTCCTGTGCCGTTCCCTGTTGTCTGTGCTTGTGTGTATTCATTTGTTGGTTTGTTACATGTCTTGTGTGTCTTGTCTTGTCTTGTCCCGTCCGTTGGCATACCTGTTGTCTGTGCTTGTGTGTATGCATTTGTTGGTGTTACATGTCTTGTGTGTCTTGTCTTGTCTTGTCCCGTCCCTTGGCATACCTGTTGTCTGTGCTTGTGTGTATGCATTTGTTTGTGTTACCTGTCTTGTTTTTCTTGTCCTTTCCTGTGCCGTACCCTGTTGTTTGTGCTTGTGTGTACGGATTTGTTGGTGTGTTACATGTCTTGTGTGTCCTGTCTTCTCTTGTCGCGTCCTATGCCGTTCCCTGTTGTCTGTGCCTGTGTGTATGCATTTGTTGGTGTGTTACATGTCTTGTGTGTCTTGTCTTGTCTTGTCCCGTCCGTTGGCATACGTATTGTCTCTGCTTGTGTGTATGCATTTGTTGGTGTGTTAGATGTCTTGTGTGTCTTGTCTTGTCTTGTCCCGTCCGTTGGCATACCTGTTGTCTGTGCTTGTGTGTATGCATTTGTTTGTGTTACATGTCTTGTGTGTCTTGTCTTGTCCCGTGCTGTGCCGTACCCTGTTGTCTGTGCTTGTGTATATGCATTTGTTGCTGTGTTACATGTCTTGTGTGTCTTGTCCCGTCCTGTGCCGTTCCCTTTTGTCTCTGCTTGTGTGTATGCATTTGTTTGTGTGTTAAATGTTTTGTCTTGTCTTGTCCCGTCCGTTGGCATACCTGTTGTCTGTGCTCGTGTGTATGCATTTGTTTATGTTACATGTCTTGTGTGTCTTGTCCCGTCCTTTGCCGTTCCCTTTTGTCTGTGCTTGTGTGTATGCATTTGTTGGTGTGTTACATGTCTTGTGTGTCTTGTCCCGTCCGTTGGCATACCTGTTGTCTGTGCTTGTGTGTATGCATTTGTTTGTGTTACATGTCTTGTTTGTCTTGCCCCGTCCTGTGCCGTTCCCTGTTGTCTGTGCTTGTGTGTATGCATTTGTTGGTGTGTTACATGTCTTGTGTGTCTTGTCTTGTCTTGTCCCGTCCGTTGGCATACCTGTTGTCTGTGCTTGTGTGTATGCATTTGTTGGTGTGTTAAATGTCATGTGTGTCTTGACTTGTCTTGTCCCGTCCGTTGGCATACCTGTTGTCTGTGCTTGTGTGTATGCATTTGTTTCTGTTACATGTCTTGTGTGTCTTGTCCCGTCCTGTGCCGTTCCCTGTTGTCTGTGCTTGTGTGTATGCATTTGTTGGTGTGTTACATGTCTTGTGTGTTGTCCCGTCCATTGGCATACCTGTTGTCTGTACTTATGTGTATGCATTTGTTTGTGTTACGTGTCTTGTGTGTCTTGTCCCGTCCTGTGCCGTTCCCTGTTGTCTGTGCTTGTGTGTATTCATTTGTTGGTTTGTTACATGTCTTGTGTGTCTTGTCTTGTCTTGTCCCGTCCGTTGGCATACCTGTTGTCTGTGCTTGTGTGTATGCATTTGTTGGTGTTACATGTCTTGTGTGTCTTGTCTTGTCTTGTCCCGTCCCTTGGCATACCTGTTGTCTGTGCTTGTGTGTATGCATTTGTTTGTGTTACCTGTCTTGTTTTTCTTGTCCTTTCCTGTGCCGTACCCTGTTGTTTGTGCTTGTGTGTACGGATTTGTTGGTGTGTTACATGTCTTGTGTGTCCTGTCTTCTCTTGTCGCGTCCTATGCCGTTCCCTGTTGTCTGTGCCTGTGTGTATGCATTTGTTGGTGTGTTACATGTCTTGTGTGTCTTGTCTTGTCTTGTCCCGTCCGTTGGCATACGTATTGTCTCTGCTTGTGTGTATGCATTTGTTGGTGTGTTAGATGTCTTGTGTGTCTTGTCTTGTCTTGTCCCGTCCGTTGGCATACCTGTTGTCTGTGCTTGTGTGTATGCATTTGTTTGTGTTACATGTCTTGTGTGTCTTGTCTTGTCCCGTGCTGTGCCGTTCCCTGTTGTCTGTGCTTGTGTATATGCATTTGTTGCTGTGTTACATGTCTTGTGTGTCTTGTCCCGTCCTGTGCCGTTCCCTTTTGTCTCTGCTTGTGTGTATGCATTTGTTTGTGTGTTAAATGTTTTGTCTTGTCTTGTCCCGTCCGTTGGCATACCTGTTGTCTGTGCTCGTGTGTATGCATTTGTTTATGTTACATGTCTTGTGTGTCTTGTCCCGTCCTTTGCCGTTCCCTTTTGTCTGTGCTTGTGTGTATGCATTTGTTGGTGTGTTACATGTCTTGTGTGTCTTGTCCCGTCCGTTGGCATACCTGTTGTCTGTGCTTGTGTGTATGCATTTGTTTGTGTTACATGTCTTGTTTGTCTTGCCCCGTCCTGTGCCGTTCCCTGTTGTCTGTGCTTGTGTGTATGCATTTGTTGGTGTGTTACATGTCTTGTGTGTCTTGTCTTGTCTTGTCCCGTCCGTTGGCATACCTGTTGTCTGTGCTTGTGTGTATGCATTTGTTTGTGTTACATGTCTTGTGTGTCTTGTCGTGTCTTGTCCCGTCCGTTGGCATACCTGTTGTCTGTGCTTGTGTCTATTCATTTGTTTGTGTTACATGTCTTGTGTGTCTTGTCCCGTCCTGTGCCGTTCCCTGTTGTCTGTGCTTGTGTGTATGCATTTGTTGGTGTGTTACATGTCTTGTGTGTCCTGTCTTGTCTTGTCCCGTCCTGTGCCGTTCCCTGTTGTCTGTGCTTGTGTGTATGCATTTGTTGGTGTGTTACATGTCTTGTGTGTCTTGTCTTGTCTTGTCCCGTCCGTTGTCATACCTGTTGTCTTTGCTTGTGTGTATGCATTTGTTGGTGTGTTACATGTCTTGTGTGTCTTGTCTTGTCTTGTCCCGTCCATTGGCATACCTGTTGTCTGTGCTTGTGTGTATGCATTTGTTTGTGTTATATGTCTTGTGTGTCTTATCTTGTCTTGTCCCGTCCGGTGTCGTACCCTGTTGTCTGTGCATGTGTGTATGCATTTGTTGGTGTGTTAGATGTCTTGTATGTCTTGTCTTGTCTTGTCCCATCCTGTGCTGTACCCTGTTGTCTGTCGTTGTGTGTATGCATTTGTTCATGTGTTACTTGTCTTGTGTGTCTTGTCTTGTCTTGTCCCGTCCTGTGCCGTACCCTGTTGTCTGTGCTTGTGTATATGCATTTGTTGGTGTGTTACATGTATTGCATGTCTTGTCCCGTCTGGTGCCGTTGCATGTTGTCTGTGCTTGCGTGTATGCATTTGTTGGTGTGTTACATGTCTTGTGTGTCTTGTCTTATCTTGTCCTGTCCTGTGCCGTACCCTGTTGTCTGTGCTTGTGTGTATGCATTTGTTGGTGTGTTACATGTCTTGTGTGTCTTGTCTTATCTTGTCCCGTCCTGTGCCGTACCCTGCTGTCTGTGCTTGTGTGTATGCATTTGTTGGTGTGTTACATGTCTTGTGTGTCTTGTCCCGTCCAGTGCTGTACCCTGTTGTCTGTGCTTGTGTGTATGCATTTGTTGGTGTGTTGCATGTCTTGTGTCTTGTCTTGTCTTGTCCCGTCCTTTGCGTAACCTGTTGTCTGTGCTTGTGTGTTGCTTTTGTTGGTGTCTTAGATGTCTTGTGTGTCTTGTCTTGTCTTGTCCCGTCCTGTGCCATACCCTGTTGTCTGTGCTTGTGTGTATGCATTTTTTGTTGGTGTGTTACATGTCTTGTGTGTCATTCCATTTTCACTTTTCCTACAATGATTGGAACTGCCTGGGTGTTACTTTTAAGGAAATTTTGTAGGGACATAAAATTTGGGGATTTATTATGAGGTGCCTGGAGAATAGGTCATAGAAAGGGTACAGCAGGAAGGGGGGTTGGTACAGTGGGGGTAAGGGTTACTTGTGGATGGAGGTAACATTTTGGGAGGAAGGGGGGTGGGGTTGGGTGGGGTGGGGTATAGGTAGGGGCCTGCAGTACCCATTAAACATTTATATTTACAATAAGGAAATCCGGACTTAGGTAGAGGCAAGGCACAGCTTACAAGTAAATTAGGAGAACACTGGATACTAATGATTTTGTTTTATTTGATTCATTATTTTGTGTTCATATTTGCAGACAACTCTGGTGCATGATTTGGTCTCTTTCTGACCATTTGCACTTGGGTTTGCGAATAGTGATGACTACTTTGCTCTCTTAGTTAGGGCTTTAGAATAGGTCTGTTAGGTTTAGATACCAGTGTGTTAGTGTAAGGTTTAGAATTATTTGGCTTTTTATAGAGCTGTGCCTCATTTGGCATAAAGTTTCCGGTACATATAGGATTAAAATTTATGGATGGGTCCTACTTCAAGGAAAGTTTTATATGGGGGGAGTGGGGCAGGGTTCATAAGGCACCTTATTTGGAAGGAATAACTGAAAAGGTGTGATTCAACAGTTTCTCGTGGAATCGAGACCTTTTCGGCAACATTATTGCATCCATTAATGATGTTACTCATGGTCAGGGTCAATAACACATTGATATTGTCATCGTCCGTATACATGTAGTGGAATTCTTGCACTCCTCCATGTCATGGTCAAGGTCGAAGTCACACAACATCCAATTATTCAGGTCAAGGTCATTTAGGAAGCACTTTAGCTAGCCACTTGGTCTTTGAATACCTTTATTTGTACATAGTGGAATTCTTGCACTCATTCATGTCATGGTCGAGGTCAAGGTCACATAACAGGTGATATTGCAATTATTCAGGTCAAGGTCATGTAGGATTCACATTTATGGACAGGTCCTGCTTCCATGTGCCTGTTGATAACAGGTAGCCACTTGGTCTTTAAATACCTTTATTTGTACATAGATTTGTGCTGTAATTTGATTGGCTAGATTCCCGTGCCTTGAAAGATACTGTATGTTGTGCCATGTGATATGCTGCAATTGAGTGGTCTTGCAGATGCAATTTTCAACTAACCAGAGAATATAATTGCAGTTCATTTTCATCGTTTGGCTTCTCTATGATCCACATCTTAATTTCTTTCAGTGCATGTGACTGATTCTGGTATTGCGGTATCAAGTCTTTCAAATATCTATAAACAGTGATTGGCCTTTTTTGTTTAATATACTATTTCATAACATAAAAATCCTGTGCATACAGGGCTGAGCAAATCCCATAGCCAGACGTCCCAGACTATTCATTTTTGAAGTCAGGCAAGTAAAATTTTTCAAGTCACTAGTCCGGGACAAGTGCATTTTAAAAAAGTCTGGCAAGTCCTTATTTTCGTGCTTTAATCACTATATCTACCTTTATTTGGTCAATCATGCCCTCCGGGCGTACTGAATACTTGATTCTACCCCTCTTCATGTATACATTTACATTCTGTATAACACGTAAATGTGTGTTACCGCTTGACTGCATATTGAGCTAAGCAATCAAATTATCGGCAAATCAAAACATGTAAAACAATAGAAAGTCAGTATGATCAATTAGCAGTATTTTAAGCGACTTTGTTGCATTGTGTTTACTCGAGCCAGATCCTCACGAGCGGCTCACTATGATTTTAATCCAGCGAGTCAGTGTAATTAAATTAACGAAAGGTACTTTACCGACATCAGTGTTGGTTTCCTTTATGAACTGATTAAATGACAGTAATTATTCTTTAATTTTTACTTGATTATACAGATGGTTAACTTCCACGTCCGATATTGCGTTTGAAGCAAAACAATTACTCAAATTAATGAGCTGTCTCTGTTCGTATTTAAAAGAGAAAATGTATGTTATGATCACCAAAAAAAACTAATAAATTACTATGGCAAACCCGATCAGTCTAAGGCGGGAGAGGAGAGGCCCCGTACAAGGGGGGAAGGGGTTAGCTTTGTCAGGACTGCTAGAAAGCTAGGGTGCCGTGGCATGCCGCAAAGGCGAGCCAATCTTCGCCCAATTATCCTCAATGGGAGAGACTCCACTCCCATAATGGGACTGAGAGGTAAGCCAAAAATAAAATACAAAAAGTAAAATTGGAAAATGTGAATCAAATAAACTTTACCAGTAAAAGATTCAGACATAACATACATCATCTTAACTCTCAAACCAACCATATGTTATCCGATCCCTAACTAAATTAATTTAATAAATACTATGGCAAACCCAAAAGCCTAAGGCGGGAGAGGAGGGGCCCCTTCCCAGGGAGGAAGGGATTGGCAGGCCAGGATCATTAGGGACCCAGGTGCACCGCAAAGGCAATCCAATCTCAGCCCCCCTGGGCTGGAGAATCTCCACTCTCATGGATATGACTTAGGGGCAAGCCAAACCTCAAACCTCAACTTACCTAACTAAAATTTTTTAAATAATTGATATTAAAGACACCAATTGCCATATATCATTTCAACAATAATATTAACAATAAAAACATGTAATTTAACATAAGAGGACAGAGAGGCAAGCCAAAATAAAATACAAAAAGAAAAATTGGAAAATATTATTCAAATAAAATTAGGATAGGTACCGATAAAAGAATCAGACATAACAACTACATCATCCTAACTATCAAACTAACCATACATCCTCCAATCCCTAACTCACTAAATTCTAACAAAGACACTAACAACAAAGCATGTTACCTCTCATTAACATGGATATCATCTAATTCTATTGGTTTATATTAAACTCTTTAGGGAGTACCAAGGAGTCTCGTGTAACTTGACTCGAACCTCAATTAAAATTAACATAGCATAAGGTTTTCATAAGCCCAGACCATCAGACCAGCTGCACAAAGTGGCATCAATTTGGAATCCAGAATTATTAGAGGCCCCACTTAACTGACCCCAATACAATTAGGAGTATAAGGTGGTCCAAAGTCCAGACCATCAGGGTCCCACCGCACAATGTGGTAACTGACTCCTTAAAAAGACGTACCCAAAATTACGATTAAGCACAGGCACCAAGAGAAAACTATGGACATATACTAATATTAGTCATTATAAGGTGGTAACATCCCAGATCATCAGGCCTCGCCACACAAGGTGGCAACGATTGAACTTTACAACAAAAATCCAATAATAGTAGGTGCCTGTGCTTACGAACATATAATCGTACTCCATGACTAAATAGGGCTTAGAGGGTAAATAATTTCTTTCTTTCCTTACAACCCTAATTAACCAACTTAGGCAATCAGCCAATAGTACAGAGTATCGCATCAAAAATTACATTAGATAAGAAACAAGACGACAACATTCATCTATTCTGAATTCAATCCTGGACCACTTGGAGCCATCCGGTGACAATGAGGCAACTCCTCCTGGACCTTTTCCTCGTTTGCCATGCCTGGACATTGGTTAACAAGCATGCAGTGCACGCAGTAAACCAATGGATGGGCTCACAGCTCGGCCAGCCCTCTGACGAATAATTGATCATGTGCAGTGCACAAAAATAACCCACCGGAATTGCGCGCACTGGGGTATATAGATGTACATGGCCGAATGGCCAAACACATCTCAAATTTAAATAAATAAAACAAACAAGTTATGATCATTTTAGAAGTAGTTGTCAAGCAAGCTGATAGTTACTGTGGATAAAATGAGTTTGCTCAATTATTTTTGCTAGGAAGGTAATAAAGGGCAATTCAGAGAAGGAACATTTTTGTGAAAGTGGATGGATAAAATGTAAGACTGCTACTGAATGTGTGGTAGCTATTTCTCCAAAGAGATATAAGCAGAACCTTTGAGATGCTTTCGAGCATTTGACTACAAGCACTTTCCTCTTGAGAGGGCAGCTCTGTTGAAATATGGGAGGGAAGACTTGCAGGTTCTTCTTAATCATCTTCAGGGCTGAGCAAATCCCATAGCCTGATGTCCGGGACTATTCATTTTTGAAGTCGGGCAAATAAAATTTTCCAAGTCGCTAGTCCGGGACTAGTGGATGGAAAAAAAATGTGCTCAGCCCTGGCATATTTTGATTCTACTCCAAATTAAAGATGGTATGAAGTTTTGGACTTGGATAGGTCATGCAAGAGACTCTCTTCTAGATATAACTGGTGTATTTTTGGGGAATAATGAAATGTACACACTAGGGTTTCAAGACTCTGGATTGTAGTTACCATCACAATGCTATTCATCCCCTGAAATTACTCGAAAGGTGTGATTCAACAGTTGGTCATGGAATCTATACCTGTTTGATAATGTTGTCACATAGATTAAGGTCAAGGTTATATACCACTGATATTGTAATATCCATGTTGCGGAATTATTGCACAAATTCATGTCAAGGTTGAGGTCTGGGTCACTTGGAAGGTGATGTTCTGGAAGGCAGGGGGTGGTGTTGGAGATGGGTAGGGGGATTGCAGTACCCAATAAACATTTGGCATTTGGGACTGCCTGGGGTGTTCACTTTATGGTAAATGTAGATACAAAAATTGGGGAGTTTTGGTAAAATGGGGTAAAGGTTACTCCAGGGTGGAGGGAATGTTTTTGGGGGAAGAGGGTGGGGTTATAGGTGGGTACTAGGGGATTGCAGTACCCATTAAACATTTGGCATTTGGGACTGCCTGGGGTGTTAATTTTAAGGTTGATGTAAGGACATAAAAATTGGGGATTTTGGGTAAAATGGGATAAAGGTTACTCCTGGGTGGAGGGAATGTTTTGGGGGGCAGAGGGTGGTGTTATAGGTGGTTACTAGGGGACTGCAGTACCCATTAAACATTTGGCATTTGGGACTGCCTGGGGTGTTAATTTTAGGGTTAATGTAAGGACATACAAATTGGGGATTTGGGGTAAATTCAGGGTAAAGGTTACTTGTGGGTGGAGGTACTGTTCTGGAAGGCAGTGGGGTGGGGTGCTTATTTATTTGTATATTAATATGTATTATGTAAGTAGGTCTGCTAGATATGGCAATATATTCTGATGTCTATCCATCTGTTCATCTGTCAGTCCATTTCTTACTAATGTGATTGGCACACAATAACATTACTGGTACATGACATACCTGAACCAAATTTTGCATGGCTTGCACTTGGGATAAGGAAAAAGGCTATTGAATTTGGGGTCAAAGAGGTTAAAGGTCAAGGTAAATGACGAATATATTTCAGGGTATTTACTGGTACAACTGATGTGACATGACCTTTTGTTCACATTTGCATTTGCCCTCGTTTACATTGGGGTTGACTTTGTGACCCATCTTATTTTGTTTTACATTAGAGTTGACTGTGTGCTTCAACTTATTTTATTTTACATAGGGGTTGACAGTGCACCTCCATTTATTTTGCTTTTACATGACTGAGTGTCCCCATTTAACGGCCTTTATCCCAAGATTGATGGCATGCCACCACCTATATATTGCAGGTATTTTCTCCTTCTGCTTTGAACACCTAGAGCCATTATTTCTCCCATTGTTTCTATGTATACCCATTGCAATGTAAGTTAACATCTATAGATTCATAAGTCATCTATACCACAATAAACTGTGATGCATTGGTGGTCAAAATGTGTTTTATTGCGGTTAAGCATTTTCCTGAAATGTTATAATATCCACTGCACATCAATGATTTATTGTTTTCATTTTCCTCAGATATATATATTATTGGGTTTGATATGTGTTTACCCACATACAGTGATTACATTTGGATTACATATGTGCCCTCATCTACATTGTTTTCATTGGAGTTGACTGTGCCTCAGCTTATGTTATTTTACATTGGGGTTGACAGTGCACCCCCATTTATTTTGTTTTTACATTGTGGCTGACTGTGTGTCCCCATTTAACAGCCTTTATCCCAAGATTGATGGCATGCCATGACCTTTATATTGCAGGTATCTGCTCCTTCTGTGTTGAACACCTAGAGCCATTATTTCTCCCATTGTTTCTATGTATACTCCTTACAAGGTAAGTTAACACCTATAGATTCATAAGTGATCTATACCACAATAAACTGGTGATGCATTGGTGGCCAAAATATGTTATGATATCCACTGCACATGAATAATTTATTTTTTCCTTTTCCTCAAATATACTTTACATTGGGTTTGATATGTGTTTACCGACATACAATGTTTACATTTGGATTACTTATGTGCCCTCATTTCCATTGTTCACATTGGGTTGACTTTGTGACCCATCTTATTTTGTTTTACATTAGAGTTGACTGTGTGCTTCAACTTATTTTATTTTACATAGGGGTTGACAGTGCACCTCCATTTATTTTGCTTCTACATTGTGGCTGACTGTGTGTCCCCATTTAACGGCCTTTATCCCAAGATTGATGGCATGCCACCACCTATATATTGCAGGTATTTTCTCCTTCTGCTTTGAACACCTAGAGCCATTATTTCTCCCATTGTTTCTATGTATACCCATTGCAATGTACGTTAACATCTATAGATTCATAAGTCATCTATACCACAATAAACTGTGATGCATTGGTGGCCAAAATGTGTTTTATTGCGGTTAAGCATTTTCCTGAATTGTTATAATATCCACTGCACATGAATGATTTATTGTTTCCATTTTCCTCAGATATACTTTACATTGGGTTTGATATGTGTTTACCCACATACAATGTTTACATTTGGATTACATATGTGCCCTCATCTGCATTGTTTTCATTGGAGTTGACTGTGTGCTTCAACTTATTTTATTTTACATTGGGGTTGACGGTGCACCCCCATTTATTTTGTTTTTACATTGTGGCTGACTGTGTGTCCCCATTTAACAGCCTTTATCCCAAGATTGAAGACATGCCACCACCTATATATTGCAGGTATCTGCTCCTTCTGCGTTGAACACCTAGAGCCATTATTTCTTCCATTGCTTCTGTGTATACTCCTTACAATGTAAGTTAACATCTATAGATTCATAAGTGCATCATTAGTTTTGCATACAAAACATTATCCTTTATACCATTTTACTGGATCATGTCTAAATATGTGATATGTACACAGCTTTTGACAAAATATTTTGAGCCAAATGTTGAAGGTGTCAGGGGACAGTTTCATAAATTGGCCCCTGTCAAATTTCTTAACTTAAAGCTATGATGTGACTTTTTGAGCTATTATTGTTTAATAATTAAAGATATGGATATATTTGTGAATTACCGTAATCACGGTAAGTCTTGGGACACGAAAAAATAATTATTTTTTTTCGTGTCCCAAGACTTATATGTCTGTAAAATATATAAAATTTTCGGTGTCCCAAAACTTGTAGACACAAAAAAATGTAAAGACAAAATTGGGAAGATCGCCATACGTCACACAGAAGTGACCAGCTCGTTCAATTACCACGTCATTCGTCAATAAACTGTTATACACTACTATGATTGTTTATGCATGTCCATATTTTCCGATTTCTCCAACATGATTTAAAATAAAGGTAAATAAAGACTTCATAATTCACGGGCCGCTTACATTTAAGGAAAGACCTGTACTATAGTGTACAGTACTTACACAGTGCAAATCGTACTTGGCGTCACTTATATCCTTGTTTATTCCCAAAAATATTTGATGCAGATTTTGCTTTATTCATCATTTTTATCAAATCGCATTCTTCCAGATTACATTTCAGCTACACATTCATTGCTGTTTCATTTATTTGGATTCACGCGCTCAACAGTTACTGTTTTTCATAGTATAAGCGATCCTACAAAGTGATGTAATATATATGAAAAGGCACGCGTATTTAATTTATAAAGCACACAACCAGCATAAATTCAAATAACTTTTCATATATAATATATGTTACAATTCTGAATAGATCGATTAAGAGCATGATTGATCCATTTTAGTTCAGTGTTTCGGCTTCACAAAATGATAATATTCCACGCATTATTCATTCCACTTTTGATTTTGGGAAGCTGGTTGTTGTTTTGGTGTCTCCTTTGTTTATAATTGGCGGATTTGTCTTGTTTTCCGAAAGCAATCCAGGCCAGTTAATTGTTAAAACCCTGAGATTGGCTTGGGTAAAGAGGAATTTTGTCCGGCGGCAATGCCGGTACTTTGATGTATGATTGGCTTCTGCTGCGTAATATTAGCACGATTACCGTAACTGAATAAACATGACTTATTTAAGGTCGCTTACATCAAAGCAAACTACCACGGAGTTTTTATTTTAAAAGAATTATTTCTTAAACTTCTTTATCGTATTTTAAAGATATTATTTAAGTTTAGTGCAGTGGTGCCTATAATTCGAATCAAATGTATGTACTTCATTCGTCACAAGTAAAATCTTCAATGTGCACGTGGTGACGCCATGATGTAAACATGCGTACAATAAATGCTAGAGTTGAAATAAACACCATTTCCATTGTTCTCATCCTGGTATCACATTGTAATGAATTAGGTATTTCCATTTTCAGGGAGAAAAAAACTCCCCAATAATTATAGGTGACTTTCGACAATTTTAATGCAATAATGCATAAACTGACAATAGTAAACTAGAGCACAAAAGGGAGTAATTATTGTTGCATGGGTATAACACTGCTAATGCTCAGTTCTTGTCATCGTCTGATTAAATTATGCATATTTTAATTTGATAGAAATAATTAAAAAAACAGAGAAAATTCAATATTTTTATTGACTCTTCAAACAAATTGTAATAATTTATCATAGTGTCATTTGGCAAAAACAATGGATATTGAGAAGTTTGGGTCAAATATTTACAGACTTTTAACTAGAAAATGTATAAAATCTTCAGAAAATAACACATGTTGGCATCGGAGAAGGCATTTGATAAAGATGGCTATGGCAGATAGAGATTTGTATGGCCTGATGGCTTTATATCAGTGGAGTCAGCTCAGAGATTGTCATACATGCAACAAAATAAGTTATGTAAACACAATGTGGATGATTTTTTGGCCAAATATTAACATTTTTACCTGCATATCATGATAAATCATGTATAAACAGTAACATATCTACTTCTGGAAAAGCATGCCATAAAACATGATAGAGAACACTATAGGGTTCAAAGAAGGTGCTTCAGTTGTTGTAGATCACTTTGTATCATAGAGGATATGCTGGTTAGAGTAATTTTAGGTAACTTATTATAGATATGGTCTTCCTTCCCACTTTCTTTTTATTGTCATGCAATAATTGTCCCTTTTTTGTACACTTTCTTGTCTTGAAATTCTTCATGCAATATATAAAGATAAGTTATGTTGCATTTCCTTTTGTAGAAGTAGCAGGAATATCATCAGACAAGAGCCATTTCTTTAAGTTAGCATTTCCCATTGACACTTGCATGTGCCCATTTATAATCCTTTATTGACTTTCAATTAATCATATTTATTTCTGTCCAACTGTTTCTTTTGGAATTTCCTCATATATGGCCAAATTTTTCTGAGTGGTAACCACATTAGTCACACATTGCCCATTCCTTCCATTCAAGTCCACACTGTTCTTCAAACTTTGGGTCGCATCGCAAGAATCCAGAATAGCATGGGATCATATTGGCATGTTTACGCAAGGTTGCAATCCATATACCGGCATTCTAGAGAACATAAACTATTCGATATGAGGCAGCCTCCTCCTCATCTCTGAGAACAAAATTAAATCACTTTCAAGGTCTCCACTACATACATAAGCCTCAATTTTAGGTTCTACACTTTATCAATAATTTATTTTTGGATAATATAATTGCATGCATGTTAATACAGGTTTTCATGAACTAATTTATGTTACATGGATAATATATTGGCAGAAATAAAAATACCACAACTTATGTATTTCATTCAATTATCTCCCTTACACCATACATGACATTTGAAAAAATAGAAACTCACATTTTCAGTACTTGTTTATGAAAATAAAGGAAAGATTTAGTGTGAAATATTATATTAGCCCTCAATCTTTATGCCAGTGTAAGTACAACTGATTGAATCATTTCTTACAGCAAAATTTAAAAGGTTGAAAAACAGACACAGATTTTTTTTAAAAAAAAAAATTTCTTTTGTGCTTGTGCTTAATTTAAGCCAATTTTTGTTAATTGTATGTGTAGGACCAATATAAATTATATGCATCTATATGATTAAAATTATTTACCCTTTTATTTCAGATGAGAATGCACACTGCTTCACATGAAGTTTTTGCGCTTATGAGGGATGTAATAGTACTGATGCCTCAGGACTGTCCTTGGACCAATGTGGCATTGCCTTCATATATTTGGCTAAGGTAAGGCAATCAAACTTTTCCTTCTCATTTTTTTCTATGTTGTGGTTGTCTCTTTTGATTCCTTTATTATAAGCTACATGTCCCTTTTATATGTACATTTTCCTCCTGTTTAAAACTCCATTTGACTTGCTGTACTTATTGTTTATCCTTGGCATTTTTCTGTATTTTATTCCCCAAATTTCACCCCAAATCAAAAATAAGTGCTTAGAAGCTGGGATCTGCTACATTTGGAGACAGATTGGCTTATTGCATGAATTTTATCCACTACAAAAAGGAGGAAAGCTTTATATTTGTGTTGCAGAGATGATGGGTAGGCTGACCTTTGTGCAAGGACTAGGGGTTAGTGACCTCATGTATCTGCAGTTGGTGTAAAGTGTTGAAAGCTTATACTTTATAATAAGATTGAGTCATGTCCACCTGTCTCTGATGTCAAGTTCTTTGTCTACTAAACAAATATAAAGTCCTTTATTTTAGATAAATTCTCCATTTTGAAGTAGGAGTTTACATACTAATTAGTACATTGACCTTTGACCTAGTTATTACATAATATGACATAATGTGATTTATCCCATATCACCCATGTAAAGTTCAATAAGTGCTGATATGAATAAAACACAACTCAATGTTAAAACAATTCATTTTATTCCCAAAAAATAGTTTGGTAGTAGAGCACAAGTATGAAAACAGCCGTTGAAACAGCTCCATGATATTTCCAAAGACATCAATATAAAACATAGCTTGGTACCTCATACAATTGTTTTTGACAAGCGAGACTAAGTACACTTGTTACTTGTACAGTCCAGAGCTATATCACAGATTATTGAAAAAATTAAGGTTGGCTTTAGGTATCACGGTACCAATTGCGCAAGCCCAGGGGGGTGGAGCTTAAGGTGTAGGGAACATTGTATTCAGAAATAAACAACAAAACTAGCTGTGATTGGTGTATTATGTAAGAGTTGTAGTTTCTGTCTGGCTTAAAAAAAGTTGAGTCTCTTAGCAACATGTGAGATTATGTTAATTCATATGTAGATCATGTTTTGTATTTTTTATGATTTTTTAAAAATGTGATACACATCCCAGAAAATGTGTCTGTTGTGACTGGATAACTCTGACCCCTGTCTAGTTCCAGCAGAGTTATCTCTCTTAAATGCCATGGAGTACCTGGTTCTGTCACTGTCAAATTGACAATCTAATATTGTTCTCTATGACAGTGTGTGACACGCATGCTAAAGTAGAAGAGAAGATATTTTTATTTCACCAAACATTAACATTAAGGTCTATGGAAAAACAATTGGTACCATGATACCTTTATAAAGGGAATACCAGCATCGCAGTGTATCCATAGTAACATGTACATGTACGTGCCATTTATAAACTATCATAGTGTCATTTGGCAAAAACAATGGATATTGAGAAGTTTGGGTCAAATATTTACAGACTTTTAACTA
This sequence comes from Margaritifera margaritifera, assembly GCA_029931535.1. Taxonomy (NCBI): domain Eukaryota; kingdom Metazoa; phylum Mollusca; class Bivalvia; order Unionida; family Margaritiferidae; genus Margaritifera; species Margaritifera margaritifera. The sequence continues at coordinate 884,606 of JAQPZY010000989.1, forward strand.
GAAAATGTATAAAATCTTCAGAAAATAACACATGTTGGCATCGGAGAAGGCATTTGATAAAGATGGCTATGGCAGATAGAGATTTGTATGGCCTGATGGCTTTATATCAGTGGAGTCAGCTCAGAGATTGTCATACATGCAACAAAATAAGTTATGTAAACACAATGTGGATGATTTTTTGGCCAAATATTAACATTTTTACCTGCATATCATGATAAATCATGTATAAACAGTAACATATCTACTTCTGGAAAAGCATGCCATAAAACATGATAGAGAACACTATAGGGTTCAAAGAAGGTGCTTCAGTTGTTGTAGATCACTTTGTATCATAGAGGATATGCTGGTTAGAGTAAATTTAGGTAACTTATTATAGATATGGTCTTCCTTTCCACTTTCTTTTTATTGTCATGCAATAATTGTCCCTTTTTTGTACACTTTCTTGTCTTGAAATTCTTCATGCAATATATAAAGATAAGTTATGTTGCATTTCCTTTTGTAGAAGTAGCAGGAATATCATCAGACAAGAGCCATTTCTTTAAGTTAGCATTTCCCATTGACACTTGCATGTGCCCATTTATAATCCTTTATTGACTTTCAATTAATCATATTTATTTCTGTCCAACTGTTTCTTTTGGAATTTCCTCATATATGGCCAAATTTTTCTGAGTGGTAACCACATTAGTCACACATTGCCCATTCCTTCCATTCAAGTCCACACTGTTCTTCAAACTTTGGGTCGCATCGCAAGAATCCAGAATAGCATGGGATCATATTGGCATGTTTACGCAAGGTTGCAATCCATATACCGGCATTCTAGAGAACATAAACTATTCGATATGAGGCAGCCTCCTCCTCATCTCTGAGAACAAAATTAAATCACTTTCAAGGTCTCCACTACATACATAAGCCTCAATTTTAGGTTCTACACTTTATCAATAATTTATTTTTGGATAATATAATTGCATGCATGTTAATACAGGTTTTCATGAACTAATTTATGTTACATGGATAATATATTGGCAGAAATAAAAATACCACAACTTATGTATTTCATTCAATTATCTCCCTTACACCATACATGACATTTGAAAAAATAGAAACTCACATTTTCAGTACTTGTTTATGAAAATAAAGGAAAGATTTAGTGTGAAATATTATATTAGCCCTCAATCTTTATGCCAGTGTAAGTACAACTGATTGAATCATTTCTTACAGCAAAATTTAAAAGGTTGAAAAACAGACACAGATTTTTTTTTTTTTTTTTATTTCTTTTGTGCTTGTGCTTAATTTAAGCCAATTTTTGTTAATTGTATGTGTAGGACCAATATAAATTATATGCATCTATACGATTAAAATTATTTACCCTTTTATTTCAGATGAGAATGCACACTGCTTCACATGAAGTTTTTGCGCTTATGAGGGATGTAATAGTACTGATGCCTCAGGACTGTCCTTGGACCAATGTGGCATTGCCTTCATATATTTGGCTAAGGTAAGGCAATCAAACTTTTCCTTCTCATTTTTTTCTATGTTGTGGTTGTCTCTTTTGATTCCTTTATTATAAGCTACATGTCCCTTTTATATGTACATTTTCCTCCTGTTTAAAACTCCATTTGACTTGCTGTACTTATTGTTTATCCTTGGCATTTTTCTGTATTTTATTCCCCAAATTTCACCCCAAATCAAAAATAAGTGCTTAGAAGCTGGGATCTGCTACATTTGGAGACAGATTGGCTTATTGCATGAATTTTATTCACTACAAAAAGGAGGAAAGCTTTATATTTGTGTTGCAGAGATGATGGGTAGGCTGACCTTTGTGCAAGGACTAGGGGTTAGTGACCTCATGTATCTGCAGTTGGTGTAAAGTGTTGAAAGCTTATACTTTATAATAAGATTGAGTCATGTCCACCTGTCTCTGATGTCAAGTTCTTTGTCTACTAAACAAATATAAAGTCCTTTATTTTAGATAAATTCTCCATTTTGAAGTAGGAGTTTACATACTAATTAGTACATTGACCTTTGACCTAGTTATTACATAATATGACATAATGTGATTTATCCCATATCACCCATGTAAAGTTCAATAAGTGCTGATATGAATAAAACACAACTCAATGTTAAAACAATTCATTTTATTCCCAAAAAATAGTTTGGTAGTAGAGCACAAGTATGAAAACAGCAGTTGAAACAGCTCCATGATATTTCCAAAGACATCAATATAAAACATAGCTTGGTACCTCATACAATTGTTTTTGACAAGCGAGACTAAGTACACTTGTTACTTGTACAGTCCAGAGCTATATCACAGATTATTGAAAAAATTAAGGTTGGCTTTAAAGGGAATACCAGCATCGCAGTGTATCCATAGTAACATGTACATGTACGTGCCATTTATAAACTATCATAGTGTCATTTGGCAAAAACAATGGATATTGAGAAGTTTGGGTCAAATATTTACAGACTTTTAACTAGAAAATGTATAAAATCTTCAGAAAATAACACATGTTGGCATCGGAGAAGGCATTTGATAAAGATGGCTATGGCAGATAGAGATTTGTATGGCCTGATGGCTTTATATCAGTGGAGTCAGCTCAGAGATTGTCATACATGCAACAAAATAAGTTATGTAAACACAATGTGGATGATTTTTTGGCCAAATATTAACATTTTTACCTGCATATCATGATAAATCATGTATAAACAGTAACATATCTACTTCTGGAAAAGCATGCCATAAAACATGATAGAGAACACTATAGGGTTCAAAGAAGGTGCTTCAGTTGTTGTAGATCACTTTGTATCATAGAGGATATGCTGGTTAGAGTAATTTTAGGTAACTTATTATAGATATGGTCTTCCTTCCCACTTTCTTTTTATTGTCATGCAATAATTGTCCCTTTTTTGTACACTTTCTTGTCTTGAAATTCTTCATGCAATATATAAAGATAAGTTATGTTGCATTTCCTTTTGTAGAAGTAGCAGGAATATCATCAGACAAGAGCCATTTCTTTAAGTTAGCATTTCCCATTGACACTTGCATGTGCCCATTTATAATCCTTTATTGACTTTCAATTAATCATATTTATTTCTGTCCAACTGTTTCTTTTGGAATTTCCTCATATATGGCCAAATTTTTCTGAGTGGTAACCACATTAGTCACACATTGCCCATTCCTTCCATTCAAGTCCACACTGTTCTTCAAACTTTGGGTCGCATCGCAAGAATCCAGAATAGCATGGGATCATATTGGCATGTTTACGCAAGGTTGCAATCCATATACCGGCATTCTAGAGAACATAAACTATTCGATATGAGGCAGCCTCCTCCTCATCTCTGAGAACAAAATTAAATCACTTTCAAGGTCTCCACTACATACATAAGCCTCAATTTTAGGTTCTACACTTTATCAATAATTTATTTTTGGATAATATAATTGCATGCATGTTAATACAGGTTTTCATGAACTAATTTATGTTACATGGATAATATATTGGCAGAAATAAAAATACCACAACTTATGTATTTCATTCAATTATCTCCCTTACACCATACATGACATTTGAAAAAATAGAAACTCACATTTTCAGTACTTGTTTATGAAAATAAAGGAAAGATTTAGTGTGAAATATTATATTAGCCCTCAATCTTTATGCCAGTGTAAGTACAACTGATTTAATCATTTCTTACAGCAAAATTTAAAAGGTTGAAAAACAGAGACAGATTTTTTTTTTTTTTTGTATTTCTTTTGTGCTTGTGCTTAATTTAAGCCAATTTTTGTTAATTGTATGTGTAGGACCAATATAAATTATATGCATCTATACGATTAAAATTATTTACCCTTTTATTTCAGATGAGAATGCACACTGCTTCACATGAAGTTTTTGCGCTTATGAGGGATGTAATAGTACTGATGCCTCAGGACTGTCCTTGGACCAATGTGGCATTGCCTTCATATATTTGGCTAAGGTAAGGCAATCAAACTTTTCCTTCTCATTTTTTTCTATGTTGTGGTTGTCTCTTTTGATTCCTTTATTATAAGCTACATGTCCCTTTTATATGTACATTTTCCTCCTGTTTAAAACTCCATTTGACTTGCTGTACTTATTGTTTATCCTTGGCATTTTTCTGTATTTTATTCCCCAAATTTCACCCCAAATCAAAAATAAGTGCTTAGAAGCTGGGATCTGCTACATTTGGAGACAGATTGGCTTATTGCATGAATTTTATTCACTACAAAAAGGAGGAAAGCTTTATATTTGTGTTGCAGAGATGATGGGTAGGCTGACCTTTGTGCAAGGACTAGGGGTTAGTGACCTCATGTATCTGCAGTTGGTGTAAAGTGTTGAAAGCTTATACTTTATAATAAGATTGAGTCATGTCCACCTGTCTCTGATGTCAAGTTCTTTGTCTACTAAACAAATATAAAGTCCTTTATTTTAGATAAATTCTCCATTTTGAAGTAGGAGTTTACATACTAATTAGTACATTGACCTTTGACCTAGTTATTACATAATATGACATAATGTGATTTATCCCATATCACCCATGTAAAGTTCAATAAGTGCTGATATGAATAAAACACAACTCAATGTTAAAACAATTCATTTTATTCCCAAAAAATAGTTTGGTAGTAGAGCACAAGTATGAAAACAGCAGTTGAAACAGCTCCATGATATTTCCAAAGACATCAATATAAAACATAGCTTGGTACCTCATACAATTGTTTTTGACAAGCGAGACTAAGTACACTTGTTACTTGTACAGTCCAGAGCTATATCACAGATTATTGAAAAAATTAAGGTTGGCTTTAAAGGGAATACCAGCATCGCAGTGTATCCATAGTAACATGTACATGTACGTGCCATTTATAAACTATCATAGTGTCATTTGGCAAAAACAATGGATATTGAGAAGTTTGGGTCAAATATTTACAGACTTTTAACTAGAAAATGTATAAAATCTTCAGAAAATAACACATGTTGGCATCGGAGAAGGCATTTGATAAAGATGGCTATGGCAGATAGAGATTTGTATGGCCTGATGGCTTTATATCAGTGGAGTCAGCTCAGAGATTGTCATACATGCAACAAAATAAGTTATGTAAACACAATGTGGATGATTTTTTGGCCAAATATTAACATTTTTACCTGCATATCATGATAAATCATGTATAAACAGTAACATATCTACTTCTGGAAAAGCATGCCATAAAACATGATAGAGAACACTATAGGGTTCAAAGAAGGTGCTTCAGTTGTTGTAGATCACTTTGTATCATAGAGGATATGCTGGTTAGAGTAATTTTAGGTAACTTATTATAGATATGGTCTTCCTTCCCACTTTCTTTTTATTGTCATGCAATAATTGTCCCTTTTTTGTACACTTTCTTGTCTTGAAATTCTTCATGCAATATATAAAGATAAGTTATGTTGCATTTCCTTTTGTAGAAGTAGCAGGAATATCATCAGACAAGAGCCATTTCTTTAAGTTAGCATTTCCCATTGACACTTGCATGTGCCCATTTATAATCCTTTATTGACTTTCAATTAATCATATTTATTTCTGTCCAACTGTTTCTTTTGGAATTTCCTCATATATGGCCAAATTTTTCTGAGTGGTAACCACATTAGTCACACATTGCCCATTCCTTCCATTCAAGTCCACACTGTTCTTCAAACTTTGGGTCGCATCGCAAGAATCCAGAATAGCATGGGATCATATTGGCATGTTTACGCAAGGTTGCAATCCATATACCGGCATTCTAGAGAACATAAACTATTCGATATGAGGCAGCCTCCTCCTCATCTCTGAGAACAAAATTAAATCACTTTCAAGGTCTCCACTACATACATAAGCCTCAATTTTAGGTTCTACACTTTATCAATAATTTATTTTTGGATAATATAATTGCATGCATGTTAATACAGGTTTTCATGAACTAATTTATGTTACATGGATAATATATTGGCAGAAATAAAAATACCACAACTTATGTATTTCATTCAATTATCTCCCTTACACCATACATGACATTTGAAAAAATAGAAACTCACATTTTCAGTACTTGTTTATGAAAATAAAGGAAAGATTTAGTGTGAAATATTATATTAGCCCTCAATCTTTATGCCAGTGTAAGTACAACTGATTTAATCATTTCTTACAGCAAAATTTAAAAGGTTGAAAAACAGAGACAGATTTTTTTTTTTTTTTTTTAATTTCTTTTGTGCTTGTGCTTAATTTAAGCCAATTTTTGTTAATTGTATGTGTAGGACCAATATAAATTATATGCATCTATACGATTAAAATTATTTACCCTTTTATTTCAGATGAGAATGCACACTGCTTCACATGAAGTTTTTGCGCTTATGAGGGATGTAATAGTACTGATGCCTCAGGACTGTCCTTGGACCAATGTGGCATTGCCTTCATATATTTGGCTAAGGTAAGGCAATCAAACTTTTCCTTCTCATTTTTTTCTATGTTGTGGTTGTCTCTTTTGATTCCTTTATTATAAGCTACATGTCCCTTTTATATGTACATTTTCCTCCTGTTTAAAACTCCATTTGACTTGCTGTACTTATTGTTTATCCTTGGCATTTTTCTGTATTTTATTCCCCAAATTTCACCCCAAATCAAAAATAAGTGCTTAGAAGCTGGGATCTGCTACATTTGGAGACAGATTGGCTTATTGCATGAATTTTATTCACTACAAAAAGGAGGAAAGCTTTATATTTGTGTTGCAGAGATGATGGGTAGGCTGACCTTTGTGCAAGGACTAGGGGTTAGTGACCTCATGTATCTGCAGTTGGTGTAAAGTGTTGAAAGCTTATACTTTATAATAAGATTGAGTCATGTCCACCTGTCTCTGATGTCAAGTTCTTTGTCTACTAAACAAATATAAAGTCCTTTATTTTAGATAAATTCTCCATTTTGAAGTAGGAGTTTACATACTAATTAGTACATTGACCTTTGACCTAGTTATTACATAATATGACATAATGTGATTTATCCCATATCACCCATGTAAAGTTCAATAAGTGCTGATATGAATAAAACACAACTCAATGTTAAAACAATTCATTTTATTCCCAAAAAATAGTTTGGTAGTAGAGCACAAGTATGAAAACAGCAGTTGAAACAGCTCCATGATATTTCCAAAGACATCAATATAAAACATAGCTTGGTACCTCATACAATTGTTTTTGACAAGCGAGACTAAGTACACTTGTTACTTGTACAGTCCAGAGCTATATCACAGATTATTGAAAAAATTAAGGTTGGCTTTAAAGGGAATACCAGCATCGCAGTGTATCCATAGTAACATGTACATGTACGTGCCATTTATAAACTATCATAGTGTCATTTGGCAAAAACAATGGATATTGAGAAGTTTGGGTCAAATATTTACAGACTTTTAACTAGAAAATGTATAAAATCTTCAGAAAATAACACATGTTGGCATCGGAGAAGGCATTTGATAAAGATGGCTATGGCAGATAGAGATTTGTATGGCCTGATGGCTTTATATCAGTGGAGTCAGCTCAGAGATTGTCATACATGCAACAAAATAAGTTATGTAAACACAATGTGGATGATTTTTTGGCCAAATATTAACATTTTTACCTGCATATCATGATAAATCATGTATAAACAGTAACATATCTACTTCTGGAAAAGCATGCCATAAAACATGATAGAGAACACTATAGGGTTCAAAGAAGGTGCTTCAGTTGTTGTAGATCACTTTGTATCATAGAGGATATGCTGGTTAGAGTAATTTTAGGTAACTTATTATAGATATGGTCTTCCTTCCCACTTTCTTTTTATTGTCATGCAATAATTGTCCCTTTTTTGTACACTTTCTTGTCTTGAAATTCTTCATGCAATATATAAAGATAAGTTATGTTGCATTTCCTTTTGTAGAAGTAGCAGGAATATCATCAGACAAGAGCCATTTCTTTAAGTTAGCATTTCCCATTGACACTTGCATGTGCCCATTTATAATCCTTTATTGACTTTCAATTAATCATATTTATTTCTGTCCAACTGTTTCTTTTGGAATTTCCTCATATATGGCCAAATTTTTCTGAGTGGTAACCACATTAGTCACACATTGCCCATTCCTTCCATTCAAGTCCACACTGTTCTTCAAACTTTGGGTCGCATCGCAAGAATCCAGAATAGCATGGGATCATATTGGCATGTTTACGCAAGGTTGCAATCCATATACCGGCATTCTAGAGAACATAAACTATTCGATATGAGGCAGCCTCCTCCTCATCTCTGAGAACAAAATTAAATCACTTTCAAGGTCTCCACTACATACATAAGCCTCAATTTTAGGTTCTACACTTTATCAATAATTTATTTTTGGATAATATAATTGCATGCATGTTAATACAGGTTTTCATGAACTAATTTATGTTACATGGATAATATATTGGCAGAAATAAAAATACCACAACTTATGTATTTCATTCAATTATCTCCCTTACACCATACATGACATTTGAAAAAATAGAAACTCACATTTTCAGTACTTGTTTATGAAAATAAAGGAAAGATTTAGTGTGAAATATTATATTAGCCCTCAATCTTTATGCCAGTGTAAGTACAACTGATTTAATCATTTCTTACAGCAAAATTTAAAAGGTTGAAAAACAGAGACAGATTTTTTTTTTTTTTTGTATTTCTTTTGTGCTTGTGCTTAATTTAAGCCAATTTTTGTTAATTGTATGTGTAGGACCAATATAAATTATATGCATCTATACGATTAAAATTATTTACCCTTTTATTTCAGATGAGAATGCACACTGCTTCACATGAAGTTTTTGCGCTTATGAGGGATGTAATAGTACTGATGCCTCAGGACTGTCCTTGGACCAATGTGGCATTGCCTTCATATATTTGGCTAAGGTAAGGCAATCAAACTTTTCCTTCTCATTTTTTTCTATGTTGTGGTTGTCTCTTTTGATTCCTTTATTATAAGCTACATGTCCCTTTTATATGTACATTTTCCTCCTGTTTAAAACTCCATTTGACTTGCTGTACTTATTGTTTATCCTTGGCATTTTTCTGTATTTTATTCCCCAAATTTCACCCCAAATCAAAAATAAGTGCTTAGAAGCTGGGATCTGCTACATTTGGAGACAGATTGGCTTATTGCATGAATTTTATTCACTACAAAAAGGAGGAAAGCTTTATATTTGTGTTGCAGAGATGATGGGTAGGCTGACCTTTGTGCAAGGACTAGGGGTTAGTGACCTCATGTATCTGCAGTTGGTGTAAAGTGTTGAAAGCTTATACTTTATAATAAGATTGAGTCATGTCCACCTGTCTCTGATGTCAAGTTCTTTGTCTACTAAACAAATATAAAGTCCTTTATTTTAGATAAATTCTCCATTTTGAAGTAGGAGTTTACATACTAATTAGTACATTGACCTTTGACCTAGTTATTACATAATATGACATAATGTGATTTATCCCATATCACCCATGTAAAGTTCAATAAGTGCTGATATGAATAAAACACAACTCAATGTTAAAACAATTCATTTTATTCCCAAAAAATAGTTTGGTAGTAGAGCACAAGTATGAAAACAGCAGTTGAAACAGCTCCATGATATTTCCAAAGACATCAATATAAAACATAGCTTGGTACCTCATACAATTGTTTTTGACAAGCGAGACTAAGTACACTTGTTACTTGTACAGTCCAGAGCTATATCACAGATTATTGAAAAAATTAAGGTTGGCTTTAAAGGGAATACCAGCATCGCAGTGTATCCATAGTAACATGTACATGTACGTGCCATTTATAAACTATCATAGTGTCATTTGGCAAAAACAATGGATATTGAGAAGTTTGGGTCAAATATTTACAGACTTTTAACTAGAAAATGTATAAAATCTTCAGAAAATAACACATGTTGGCATCGGAGAAGGCATTTGATAAAGATGGCTATGGCAGATAGAGATTTGTATGGCCTGATGGCTTTATATCAGTGGAGTCAGCTCAGAGATTGTCATACATGCAACAAAATAAGTTATGTAAACACAATGTGGATGATTTTTTGGCCAAATATTAACATTTTTACCTGCATATCATGATAAATCATGTATAAACAGTAACATATCTACTTCTGGAAAAGCATGCCATAAAACATGATAGAGAACACTATAGGGTTCAAAGAAGGTGCTTCAGTTGTTGTAGATCACTTTGTATCATAGAGGATATGCTGGTTAGAGTAATTTTAGGTAACTTATTATAGATATGGTCTTCCTTCCCACTTTCTTTTTATTGTCATGCAATAATTGTCCCTTTTTTGTACACTTTCTTGTCTTGAAATTCTTCATGCAATATATAAAGATAAGTTATGTTGCATTTCCTTTTGTAGAAGTAGCAGGAATATCATCAGACAAGAGCCATTTCTTTAAGTTAGCATTTCCCATTGACACTTGCATGTGCCCATTTATAATCCTTTATTGACTTTCAATTAATCATATTTATTTCTGTCCAACTGTTTCTTTTGGAATTTCCTCATATATGGCCAAATTTTTCTGAGTGGTAACCACATTAGTCACACATTGCCCATTCCTTCCATTCAAGTCCACACTGTTCTTCAAACTTTGGGTCGCATCGCAAGAATCCAGAATAGCATGGGATCATATTGGCATGTTTACGCAAGGTTGCAATCCATATACCGGCATTCTAGAGAACATAAACTATTCGATATGAGGCAGCCTCCTCCTCATCTCTGAGAACAAAATTAAATCACTTTCAAGGTCTCCACTACATACATAAGCCTCAATTTTAGGTTCTACACTTTATCAATAATTTATTTTTGGATAATATAATTGCATGCATGTTAATACAGGTTTTCATGAACTAATTTATGTTACATGGATAATATATTGGCAGAAATAAAAATACCACAACTTATGTATTTCATTCAATTATCTCCCTTACACCATACATGACATTTGAAAAAATAGAAACTCACATTTTCAGTACTTGTTTATGAAAATAAAGGAAAGATTTAGTGTGAAATATTATATTAGCCCTCAATCTTTATGCCAGTGTAAGTACAACTGATTTAATCATTTCTTACAGCAAAATTTAAAAGATTGAAAAACAGACACAGATTTTTTTAAAATTTTTTTATTTCTTTTGTGCTTGTGCTTAATTTAAGCCAATTTTTGTTAATTGTATGTGTAGGACCAATATAAATTATATGCATCTATACGATTAAAATTATTTACCCTTTTATTTCAGATGAGAATGCACACTGCTTCACATGAAGTTTTTGCGCTTATGAGGGATGTAATAGTACTGATGCCTCAGGACTGTCCTTGGACCAATGTGGCATTGCCTTCATATATTTGGCTAAGGTAAGGCAATCAAACTTTTCCTTCTCATTTTTTTCTATGTTGTGGTTGTCTCTTTTGATTCCTTTATTATAAGCTACATGTCCCTTTTATATGTACATTTTCCTCCTGTTTAAAACTCCATTTGACTTGCTGTACTTATTGTTTATCCTTGGCATTTTTCTGTATTTTATTCCCCAAATTTCACCCCAAATCAAAAATAAGTGCTTAGAAGCTGGGATCTGCTACATTTGGAGACAGATTGGCTTATTGCATGAATTTTATTCACTACAAAAAGGAGGAAAGCTTTATATTTGTGTTGCAGAGATGATGGGTAGGCTGACCTTTGTGCAAGGACTAGGGGTTAGTGACCTCATGTATCTGCAGTTGGTGTAAAGTGTTGAAAGCTTATACTTTATAATAAGATTGAGTCATGTCCACCTGTCTCTGATGTCAAGTTCTTTGTCTACTAAACAAATATAAAGTCCTTTATTTTAGATAAATTCTCCATTTTGAAGTAGGAGTTTACATACTAATTAGTACATTGACCTTTGACCTAGTTATTACATAATATGACATAATGTGATTTATCCCATATCACCCATGTAAAGTTCAATAAGTGCTGATATGAATAAAACACAACTCAATGTTAAAACAATTCATTTTATTCCCAAAAAATAGTTTGGTAGTAGAGCACAAGTATGAAAACAGCAGTTGAAACAGCTCCATGATATTTCCAAAGACATCAATATAAAACATAGCTTGGTACCTCATACAATTGTTTTTGACAAGCGAGACTAAGTACACTTGTTACTTGTACAGTCCAGAGCTATATCACAGATTATTGAAAAAATTAAGGTTGGCTTTAAAGGGAATACCAGCATCGCAGTGTATCCATAGTAACATGTACATGTACGTGCCATTTATAAACTATCATAGTGTCATTTGGCAAAAACAATGGATATTGAGAAGTTTGGGTCAAATATTTACAGACTTTTAACTAGAAAATGTATAAAATCTTCAGAAAATAACACATGTTGGCATCGGAGAAGGCATTTGATAAAGATGGCTATGGCAGATAGAGATTTGTATGGCCTGATGGCTTTATATCAGTGGAGTCAGCTCAGAGATTGTCATACATGCAACAAAATAAGTTATGTAAACACAATGTGGATGATTTTTTGGCCAAATATTAACATTTTTACCTGCATATCATGATAAATCATGTATAAACAGTAACATATCTACTTCTGGAAAAGCATGCCATAAAACATGATAGAGAACACTATAGGGTTCAAAGAAGGTGCTTCAGTTGTTGTAGATCACTTTGTATCATAGAGGATATGCTGGTTAGAGTAATTTTAGGTAACTTATTATAGATATGGTCTTCCTTCCCACTTTCTTTTTATTGTCATGCAATAATTGTCCCTTTTTTGTACACTTTCTTGTCTTGAAATTCTTCATGCAATATATAAAGATAAGTTATGTTGCATTTCCTTTTGTAGAAGTAGCAGGAATATCATCAGACAAGAGCCATTTCTTTAAGTTAGCATTTCCCATTGACACTTGCATGTGCCCATTTATAATCCTTTATTGACTTTCAATTAATCATATTTATTTCTGTCCAACTGTTTCTTTTGGAATTTCCTCATATATGGCCAAATTTTTCTGAGTGGTAACCACATTAGTCACACATTGCCCATTCCTTCCATTCAAGTCCACACTGTTCTTCAAACTTTGGGTCGCATCGCAAGAATCCAGAATAGCATGGGATCATATTGGCATGTTTACGCAAGGTTGCAATCCATATACCGGCATTCTAGAGAACATAAACTATTCGATATGAGGCAGCCTCCTCCTCATCTCTGAGAACAAAATTAAATCACTTTCAAGGTCTCCACTACATACATAAGCCTCAATTTTAGGTTCTACACTTTATCAATAATTTATTTTTGGATAATATAATTGCATGCATGTTAATACAGGTTTTCATGAACTAATTTATGTTACATGGATAATATATTGGCAGAAATAAAAATACCACAACTTATGTATTTCATTCAATTATCTCCCTTACACCATACATGACATTTGAAAAAATAGAAACTCACATTTTCAGTACTTGTTTATGAAAATAAAGGAAAGATTTAGTGTGAAATATTATATTAGCCCTCAATCTTTATGCCAGTGTAAGTACAACTGATTTAATCATTTCTTACAGCAAAATTTAAAAGGTTGAAAAACAGACACAGATTTTTTTTTTTTTTTTTATTTCTTTTGTGCTTGTGCTTAATTTAAGCCAATTTTTGTTAATTGTATGTGTAGGACCAATATAAATTATATGCATCTATACGATTAAAATTATTTACCCTTTTATTTCAGATGAGAATGCACACTGCTTCACATGAAGTTTTTGCGCTTATGAGGGATGTAATAGTACTGATGCCTCAGGACTGTCCTTGGACCAATGTGGCATTGCCTTCATATATTTGGCTAAGGTAAGGCAATCAAACTTTTCCTTCTCATTTTTTTCTATGTTGTGGTTGTCTCTTTTGATTCCTTTATTATAAGCTACATGTCCCTTTTATATGTACATTTTCCTCCTGTTTAAAACTCCATTTGACTTGCTGTACTTATTGTTTATCCTTGGCATTTTTCTGTATTTTATTCCCCAAATTTCACCCCAAATCAAAAATAAGTGCTTAGAAGCTGGGATCTGCTACATTTGGAGACAGATTGGCTTATTGCATGAATTTTATTCACTACAAAAAGGAGGAAAGCTTTATATTTGTGTTGCAGAGATGATGGGTAGGCTGACCTTTGTGCAAGGACTAGGGGTTAGTGACCTCATGTATCTGCAGTTGGTGTAAAGTGTTGAAAGCTTATACTTTATAATAAGATTGAGTCATGTCCACCTGTCTCTGATGTCAAGTTCTTTGTCTACTAAACAAATATAAAGTCCTTTATTTTAGATAAATTCTCCATTTTGAAGTAGGAGTTTACATACTAATTAGTACATTGACCTTTGACCTAGTTATTACATAATATGACATAATGTGATTTATCCCATATCACCCATGTAAAGTTCAATAAGTGCTGATATGAATAAAACACAACTCAATGTTAAAACAATTCATTTTATTCCCAAAAAATAGTTTGGTAGTAGAGCACAAGTATGAAAACAGCAGTTGAAACAGCTCCATGATATTTCCAAAGACATCAATATAAAACATAGCTTGGTACCTCATACAATTGTTTTTGACAAGCGAGACTAAGTACACTTGTTACTTGTACAGTCCAGAGCTATATCACAGATTATTGAAAAAATTAAGGTTGGCTTTAAAGGGAATACCAGCATCGCAGTGTATCCATAGTAACATGTACATGTACGTGCCATTTATAAACTATCATAGTGTCATTTGGCAAAAACAATGGATATTGAGAAGTTTGGGTCAAATATTTACAGACTTTTAACTAGAAAATGTATAAAATCTTCAGAAAATAACACATGTTGGCATCGGAGAAGGCATTTGATAAAGATGGCTATGGCAGATAGAGATTTGTATGGCCTGATGGCTTTATATCAGTGGAGTCAGCTCAGAGATTGTCATACATGCAACAAAATAAGTTATGTAAACACAATGTGGATGATTTTTTGGCCAAATATT
Source organism: Margaritifera margaritifera (assembly GCA_029931535.1). Classification (NCBI taxonomy): domain Eukaryota; kingdom Metazoa; phylum Mollusca; class Bivalvia; order Unionida; family Margaritiferidae; genus Margaritifera; species Margaritifera margaritifera. The sequence continues at coordinate 899,644 of JAQPZY010000989.1, forward strand.
AACATTTTTACCTGCATATCATGATAAATCATGTATAAACAGTAACATATCTACTTCTGGAAAAGCATGCCATAAAACATGATAGAGAACACTATAGGGTTCAAAGAAGGTGCTTCAGTTGTTGTAGATCACTTTGTATCATAGAGGATATGCTGGTTAGAGTAATTTTAGGTAACTTATTATAGATATGGTCTTCCTTCCCACTTTCTTTTTATTGTCATGCAATAATTGTCCCTTTTTTGTACACTTTCTTGTCTTGAAATTCTTCATGCAATATATAAAGATAAGTTATGTTGCATTTCCTTTTGTAGAAGTAGCAGGAATATCATCAGACAAGAGCCATTTCTTTAAGTTAGCATTTCCCATTGACACTTGCATGTGCCCATTTATAATCCTTTATTGACTTTCAATTAATCATATTTATTTCTGTCCAACTGTTTCTTTTGGAATTTCCTCATATATGGCCAAATTTTTCTGAGTGGTAACCACATTAGTCACACATTGCCCATTCCTTCCATTCAAGTCCACACTGTTCTTCAAACTTTGGGTCGCATCGCAAGAATCCAGAATAGCATGGGATCATATTGGCATGTTTACGCAAGGTTGCAATCCATATACCGGCATTCTAGAGAACATAAACTATTCGATATGAGGCAGCCTCCTCCTCATCTCTGAGAACAAAATTAAATCACTTTCAAGGTCTCCACTACATACATAAGCCTCAATTTTAGGTTCTACACTTTATCAATAATTTATTTTTGGATAATATAATTGCATGCATGTTAATACAGGTTTTCATGAACTAATTTATGTTACATGGATAATATATTGGCAGAAATAAAAATACCACAACTTATGTATTTCATTCAATTATCTCCCTTACACCATACATGACATTTGAAAAAATAGAAACTCACATTTTCAGTACTTGTTTATGAAAATAAAGGAAAGATTTAGTGTGAAATATTATATTAGCCCTCAATCTTTATGCCAGTGTAAGTACAACTGATTGAATCATTTCTTACAGCAAAATTTAACAGGTTGAAAAACAGACACAGATTTTTTTTTTTTTTTTTTATTTCTTTTGTGCTTGTGCTTAATTTAAGCCAATTTTTGTTAATTGTATGTGTAGGACCAATATAAATTATATGCATCTATACGATTAAAATTATTTACCCTTTTATTTCAGATGAGAATGCACACTGCTTCACATGAAGTTTTTGCGCTTATGAGGGATGTAATAGTACTGATGCCTCAGGACTGTCCTTGGACCAATGTGGCATTGCCTTCATATATTTGGCTAAGGTAAGGCAATCAAACTTTTCCTTCTCATTTTTTTCTATGTTGTGGTTGTCTCTTTTGATTCCTTTATTATAAGCTACATGTCCCTTTTATATGTACATTTTCCTCCTGTTTAAAACTCCATTTGACTTGCTGTACTTATTGTTTATCCTTGGCATTTTTCTGTATTTTATTCCCCAAATTTCACCCCAAATCAAAAATAAGTGCTTAGAAGCTGGGATCTGCTACATTTGGAGACAGATTGGCTTATTGCATGAATTTTATTCACTACAAAAAGGAGGAAAGCTTTATATTTGTGTTGCAGAGATGATGGGTAGGCTGACCTTTGTGCAAGGACTAGGGGTTAGTGACCTCATGTATCTGCAGTTGGTGTAAAGTGTTGAAAGCTTATACTTTATAATAAGATTGAGTCATGTCCACCTGTCTCTGATGTCAAGTTCTTTGTCTACTAAACAAATATAAAGTCCTTTATTTTAGATAAATTCTCCATTTTGAAGTAGGAGTTTACATACTAATTAGTACATTGACCTTTGACCTAGTTATTACATAATATGACATAATGTGATTTATCCCATATCACCCATGTAAAGTTCAATAAGTGCTGATATGAATAAAACACAACTCAATGTTAAAACAATTCATTTTATTCCCAAAAAATAGTTTGGTAGTAGAGCACAAGTATGAAAACAGCAGTTGAAACAGCTCCATGATATTTCCAAAGACATCAATATAAAACATAGCTTGGTACCTCATACAATTGTTTTTGACAAGCGAGACTAAGTACACTTGTTACTTGTACAGTCCAGAGCTATATCACAGATTATTGAAAAAATTAAGGTTGGCTTTAGGTATCACGGTACCAATTGCGCAAGCCCAGGGGGGTGGAGCTTAAGGTGTAGGGAACATTGTATTCAGAAATAAACAACAAAACTAGCTGTGATTGGTGTATTATGTAAGAGTTGTAGTTTCTGTCTGGCTTAAAAAAAAGTTGAGTCTCTTAGCAACATGTGAGATTATGTTAATTCATATGTAGATCATGTTTTGTATTTTTTATGATTTTTTAAAAATGTGATACACATCCCTGAAAATGTGTCTGTTGTGACTGGATAACTCTGACCCCTGTCTAGTTCCAGCAGAGTTATCTCTCTTAAATGCCATGGAGTACCTGGTTCTGTCACTGTCAAATTGACAATCTAATATTGTTCTCTATGACAGTGTGTGACACGCATGCTAAAGTAGAAGAGAAGGTATTTTTATTTCACCAAACATTAACATTAAGGTCTATGGAAAAACAATTGGTACCGTGATACCTAAAGGGAATACCAGCATCGCAGTGTATCCATAGTAACATGTACATGTACGTGCCATTTATAAACTATCATAGTGTCATTTGGCAAAAACAATGGATATTGAGAAGTTTGGGTCAAATATTTACAGACTTTTAACTAGAAAATGTATAAAATCTTCAGAAAATAACACATGTTGGCATCGGAGAAGGCATTTGATAAAGATGGCTATGGCAGATAGAGATTTGTATGGCCTGATGGCTTTATATCAGTGGAGTCAGCTCAGAGATTGTCATACATGCAACAAAATAAGTTATGTAAACACAATGTGGATGATTTTTTGGCCAAATATTAACATTTTTACCTGCATATCATGATAAATCATGTATAAACAGTAACATATCTACTTCTGGAAAAGCATGCCATAAAACATGATAGAGAACACTATAGGGTTCAAAGAAGGTGCTTCAGTTGTTGTAGATCACTTTGTATCATAGAGGATATGCTGGTTAGAGTAATTTTAGGTAACTTATTATAGATATGGTCTTCCTTCCCACTTTCTTTTTATTGTCATGCAATAATTGTCCCTTTTTTGTACACTTTCTTGTCTTGAAATTCTTCATGCAATATATAAAGATAAGTTATGTTGCATTTCCTTTTGTAGAAGTAGCAGGAATATCATCAGACAAGAGCCATTTCTTTAAGTTAGCATTTCCCATTGACACTTGCATGTGCCCATTTATAATCCTTTATTGACTTTCAATTAATCATATTTATTTCTGTCCAACTGTTTCTTTTGGAATTTCCTCATATATGGCCAAATTTTTCTGAGTGGTAACCACATTAGTCACACATTGCCCATTCCTTCCATTCAAGTCCACACTGTTCTTCAAACTTTGGGTCGCATCGCAAGAATCCAGAATAGCATGGGATCATATTGGCATGTTTACGCAAGGTTGCAATCCATATACCGGCATTCTAGAGAACATAAACTATTCGATATGAGGCAGCCTCCTCCTCATCTCTGAGAACAAAATTAAATCACTTTCAAGGTCTCCACTACATACATAAGCCTCAATTTTAGGTTCTACACTTTATCAATAATTTATTTTTGGATAATATAATTGCATGCATGTTAATACAGGTTTTCATGAACTAATTTATGTTACATGGATAATATATTGGCAGAAATAAAAATACCACAACTTATGTATTTCATTCAATTATCTCCCTTACACCATACATGACATTTGAAAAAATAGAAACTCACATTTTCAGTACTTGTTTATGAAAATAAAGGAAAGATTTAGTGTGAAATATTATATTAGCCCTCAATCTTTATGCCAGTGTAAGTACAACTGATTGAATCATTTCTTACAGCAAAATTTAAAAGGTTGAAAAACAGACACAGATTTTTTTTTTTTTTTTTATTTCTTTTGTGCTTGTGCTTAATTTAAGCCAATTTTTGTTAATTGTATGTGTAGGACCAATATAAATTATATGCATCTATACGATTAAAATTATTTACCCTTTTATTTCAGATGAGAATGCACACTGCTTCACATGAAGTTTTTGCGCTTATGAGGGATGTAATAGTACTGATGCCTCAGGACTGTCCTTGGACCAATGTGGCATTGCCTTCATATATTTGGCTAAGGTAAGGCAATCAAACTTTTCCTTCTCATTTTTTTCTATGTTGTGGTTGTCTCTTTTGATTCCTTTATTATAAGCTACATGTCCCTTTTATATGTACATTTTCCTCCTGTTTAAAACTCCATTTGACTTGCTGTACTTATTGTTTATCCTTGGCATTTTTCTGTATTTTATTCCCCAAATTTCACCCCAAATCAAAAATAAGTGCTTAGAAGCTGGGATCTGCTACATTTGGAGACAGATTGGCTTATTGCATGAATTTTATTCACTACAAAAAGGAGGAAAGCTTTATATTTGTGTTGCAGAGATGATGGGTAGGCTGACCTTTGTGCAAGGACTAGGGGTTAGTGACCTCATGTATCTGCAGTTGGTGTAAAGTGTTGAAAGCTTATACTTTATAATAAGATTGAGTCCTGTCCACCTGTCTCTGATGTCAAGTTCTTTGTCTACTAAACAAATATAAAGTCCTTTATTTTAGATAAATTCTCCATTTTGAAGTAGGAGTTTACATACTAATTAGTACATTGACCTTTGACCTAGTTATTACATAATATGACATAATGTGATTTATCCCATATCACCCATGTAAAGTTCAATAAGTGCTGATATGAATAAAACACAACTCAATGTTAAAACAATTCATTTTATTCCCAAAAAATAGTTTGGTAGTAGAGCACAAGTATGAAAACAGCAGTTGAAACAGCTCCATGATATTTCCAAAGACATCAATATAAAACATAGCTTGGTACCTCATACAATTGTTTTTGACAAGCGAGACTAAGTACACTTGTTACTTGTACAGTCCAGAGCTATATCACAGATTATTGAAAAAATTAAGGTTGGCTTTAAAGGGAATACCAGCATCGCAGTGTATCCATAGTAACATGTACATGTACGTGCCATTTATAAACTATCATAGTGTCATTTGGCAAAAACAATGGATATTGAGAAGTTTGGGTCAAATATTTACAGACTTTTAACTAGAAAATGTATAAAATCTTCAGAAAATAACACATGTTGGCATCAGAGAAGGCATTTGATAAAGATGGCTACGGCAGATAGAGATTTGTATGGCCTGATGGCTTTATATCAGTGGAGTCAGCTCAGAGATTGTCATACATGCAACAAAATAAGTTATGTAAACACAATGTGGATGATTTTTTGGCCAAATATTAACATTTTTACCTGCATATCATGATAAATCATGTATAAACAGTAACATATCTACTTCTGGAAAAGCATGCCATAAAACATGATAGAGAACACTATAGGGTTCAAAGAAGGTGCTTCAGTTGTTGTAGATCACTTTGTATCATAGAGGATATGCTGGTTAGAGTAATTTTAGGTAACTTATTATAGATATGGTCTTCCTTCCCACTTTCTTTTTATTGTCATGCAATAATTGTCCCTTTTTTGTACACTTTCTTGTCTTGAAATTCTTCATGCAATATATAAAGATAAGTTATGTTGCATTTCCTTTTGTAGAAGTAGCAGGAATATCATCAGACAAGAGCCATTTCTTTAAGTTAGCATTTCCCATTGACACTTGCATGTGCCCATTTATAATCCTTTATTGACTTTCAATTAATCATATTTATTTCTGTCCAACTGTTTCTTTTGGAATTTCCTCATATATGGCCAAATTTTTCTGAGTGGTAACCACATTAGTCACACATTGCCCATTCCTTCCATTCAAGTCCACACTGTTCTTCAAACTTTGGGTCGCATCGCAAGAATCCAGAATAGCATGGGATCATATTGGCATGTTTACGCAAGGTTGCAATCCATATACCGGCATTCTAGAGAACATAAACTATTCGATATGAGGCAGCCTCCTCCTCATCTCTGAGAACAAAATTAAATCACTTTCAAGGTCTCCACTACATACATAAGCCTCAATTTTAGGTTCTACACTTTATCAATAATTTATTTTTGGATAATATAATTGCATGCATGTTAATACAGGTTTTCATGAACTAATTTATGTTACATGGATAATATATTGGCAGAAATAAAAATACCACAACTTATGTATTTCATTCAATTATCTCCCTTACACCATACATGACATTTGAAAAAATAGAAACTCACATTTTCAGTACTTGTTTATGAAAATAAAGGAAAGATTTAGTGTGAAATATTATATTAGCCCTCAATCTTTATGCCAGTGTAAGTACAACTGATTGAATCATTTCTTACAGCAAAATTTAACAGGTTGAAAAACAGACACAGATTTTTTTTTTTTTTTTTTATTTCTTTTGTGCTTGTGCTTAATTTAAGCCAATTTTTGTTAATTGTATGTGTAGGACCAATATAAATTATATGCATCTATACGATTAAAATTATTTACCCTTTTATTTCAGATGAGAATGCACACTGCTTCACATGAAGTTTTTGCGCTTATGAGGGATGTAATAGTACTGATGCCTCAGGACTGTCCTTGGACCAATGTGGCATTGCCTTCATATATTTGGCTAAGGTAAGGCAATCAAACTTTTCCTTCTCATTTTTTTCTATGTTGTGGTTGTCTCTTTTGATTCCTTTATTATAAGCTACATGTCCCTTTTATATGTACATTTTCCTCCTGTTTAAAACTCCATTTGACTTGCTGTACTTATTGTTTATCCTTGGCATTTTTCTGTATTTTATTCCCCAAATTTCACCCCAAATCAAAAATAAGTGCTTAGAAGCTGGGATCTGCTACATTTGGAGACAGATTGGCTTATTGCATGAATTTTATTCACTACAAAAAGGAGGAAAGCTTTATATTTGTGTTGCAGAGATGATGGGTAGGCTGACCTTTGTGCAAGGACTAGGGGTTAGTGACCTCATGTATCTGCAGTTGGTGTAAAGTGTTGAAAGCTTATACTTTATAATAAGATTGAGTCCTGTCCACCTGTCTCTGATGTCAAGTTCTTTGTCTACTAAACAAATATAAAGTCCTTTATTTTAGATAAATTCTCCATTTTGAAGTAGGAGTTTACATACTAATTAGTACATTGACCTTTGACCTAGTTATTACATAATATGACATAATGTGATTTATCCCATATCACCCATGTAAAGTTCAATAAGTGCTGATATGAATAAAACACAACTCAATGTTAAAACAATTCATTTTATTCCCAAAAAATAGTTTGGTAGTAGAGCACAAGTATGAAAACAGCAGTTGAAACAGCTCCATGATATTTCCAAAGACATCAATATAAAACATAGCTTGGTACCTCATACAATTGTTTTTGACAAGCGAGACTAAGTACACTTGTTACTTGTACAGTCCAGAGCTATATCACAGATTATTGAAAAAATTAAGGTTGGCTTTAGGTATCACGGTACCAATTGCGCAAGCCCAGGGGGGTGGAGCTTAAGGTGTAGGGAACATTGTATTCAGAAATAAACAACAAAACTAGCTGTGATTGGTGTATTATGTAAGAGTTGTAGTTTCTGTCTGGCTTAAAAAAAAGTTGAGTCTCTTAGCAACATGTGAGATTATGTTAATTCATATGTAGATCATGTTTTGTATTTTTTATGATTTTTTAAAAATGTGATACACATCCCTGAAAATGTGTCTGTTGTGACTGGATAACTCTGACCCCTGTCTAGTTCCAGCAGAGTTATCTCTCTTAAATGCCATGGAGTACCTGGTTCTGTCACTGTCAAATTGACAATCTAATATTGTTCTCTATGACAGTGTGTGACACGCATGCTAAAGTAGAAGAGAAGGTATTTTTATTTCACCAAACATTAACATTAAGGTCTATGGAAAAACAATTGGTACCGTGATACCTAAAGGGAATACCAGCATCGCAGTGTATCCATAGTAACATGTACATGTACGTGCCATTTATAAACTATCATAGTGTCATTTGGCAAAAACAATGGATATTGAGAAGTTTGGGTCAAATATTTACAGACTTTTAACTAGAAAATGTATAAAATCTTCAGAAAATAACACATGTTGGCATCGGAGAAGGCATTTGATAAAGATGGCTACGGCAGATAGAGATTTGTATGGCCTGATGGCTTTATATCAGTGGAGTCAGCTCAGAGATTGTCATACATGCAACAAAATAAGTTATGTAAACACAATGTGGATGATTTTTTGGCCAAATATTAACATTTTTACCTGCATATCATGATAAATCATGTATAAACAGTAACATATCTACTTCTGGAAAAGCATGCCATAAAACATGATAGAGAACACTATAGGGTTCAAAGAAGGTGCTTCAGTTGTTGTAGATCACTTTGTATCATAGAGGATATGCTGGTTAGAGTAATTTTAGGTAACTTATTATAGATATGGTCTTCCTTCCCACTTTCTTTTTATTGTCATGCAATAATTGTCCCTTTTTTGTACACTTTCTTGTCTTGAAATTCTTCATGCAATATATAAAGATAAGTTATGTTGCATTTCCTTTTGTAGAAGTAGCAGGAATATCATCAGACAAGAGCCATTTCTTTAAGTTAGCATTTCCCATTGACACTTGCATGTGCCCATTTATAATCCTTTATTGACTTTCAATTAATCATATTTATTTCTGTCCAACTGTTTCTTTTGGAATTTCCTCATATATGGCCAAATTTTTCTGAGTGGTAACCACATTAGTCACACATTGCCCATTCCTTCCATTCAAGTCCACACTGTTCTTCAAACTTTGGGTCGCATCGCAAGAATCCAGAATAGCATGGGATCATATTGGCATGTTTACGCAAGGTTGCAATCCATATACCGGCATTCTAGAGAACATAAACTATTCGATATGAGGCAGCCTCCTCCTCATCTCTGAGAACAAAATTAAATCACTTTCAAGGTCTCCACTACATACATAAGCCTCAATTTTAGGTTCTACACTTTATCAATAATTTATTTTTGGATAATATAATTGCATGCATGTTAATACAGGTTTTCATGAACTAATTTATGTTACATGGATAATATATTGGCAGAAATAAAAATACCACAACTTATGTATTTCATTCAATTATCTCCCTTACACCATACATGACATTTGAAAAAATAGAAACTCACATTTTCAGTACTTGTTTATGAAAATAAAGGAAAGATTTAGTGTGAAATATTATATTAGCCCTCAATCTTTATGCCAGTGTAAGTACAACTGATTGAATCATTTCTTACAGCAAAATTTAAAAGGTTGAAAAACAGACACAGATTTTTTTTTTTTTTTTTAATTTCTTTTGTGCTTGTGCTTAATTTAAGCCAATTTTTGTTAATTGTATGTGTAGGACCAATATAAATTATATGCATCTATACGATTAAAATTATTTACCCTTTTATTTCAGATGAGAATGCACACTGCTTCACATGAAGTTTTTGCGCTTATGAGGGATGTAATAGTACTGATGCCTCAGGACTGTCCTTGGACCAATGTGGCATTGCCTTCATATATTTGGCTAAGGTAAGGCAATCAAACTTTTCCTTCTCATTTTTTTCTATGTTGTGGTTGTCTCTTTTGATTCCTTTATTATAAGCTACATGTCCCTTTTATATGTACATTTTCCTCCTGTTTAAAACTCCATTTGACTTGCTGTACTTATTGTTTATCCTTGGCATTTTTCTGTATTTTATTCCCCAAATTTCACCCCAAATCAAAAATAAGTGCTTAGAAGCTGGGATCTGCTACATTTGGAGACAGATTGGCTTATTGCATGAATTTTATTCACTACAAAAAGGAGGAAAGCTTTATATTTGTGTTGCAGAGATGATGGGTAGGCTGACCTTTGTGCAAGGACTAGGGGTTAGTGACCTCATGTATCTGCAGTTGGTGTAAAGTGTTGAAAGCTTATACTTTATAATAAGATTGAGTCATGTCCACCTGTCTCTGATGTAAGTTCTTTGTCTACTAAACAAATATTAAGTCCTTTATTTTAGTTAAATTCTCCATTTTGAAGTAGAGTTTACCATACTAATTAGTACATTGTCCTTTGATATAGTTATTTCATTATATGACATAATGTGATTTATCCCATATCACCCAGTATAGTAATATGTGCTGATATGAATAAAACAACAACTACATTGTTAAAACAATTCATTTATTCCCACAAATAGTTTGGTAGTAGAGCTACAAGTATGAAAACAGCAGTTGAAACAGCTCCATGACATTTCCAAGACAATCAATATAAACATAGCTTGGTACCTCATACCAATTGTTTTTGACAGGCGAGCTAAGTACACTTGTTACTTGTACAGTCGAGCTTATACACCCTACAACAATCCCCCAACCTTAATTCCCCTTTCCAGCCCTATCCACCCATTATACATACTACCATATACCAATACTACCAACAAACCCACACTACTATACTAAATTACCCCCCCCATTCACAATCTCTAAATTTACCCCAAAATCCTCCAAAACTACTCTCCCTTACACCCCACAACCTCCCCCACCCCCATAACTCAATTCTCTTCCAAACCACCCTCATTCCACAATCTCACTCTCTAATACATTCATCATTCAAACACACCTATTCTACCTCACCTCTCAATACACCCCATACCCCCCCCACCTAACATACCCACCCCATATTCATCAAAAAAATTCACACAATCCCCAAAAACCCATCACACATCACCCCACATACACCCCCCCCTACCCACAATCAACAATCCCCCCTCTATCCACCCCCCTTCACTCTCCCCCACACTTTAACCCCTCCTTATCCAACCCAATAATACTCACCCAAATACACCCACACTTCACAATATTACATCTACCAAAACTTACCCCAACAACACTCACATTAAACAACCCCCCCCAAACAAACAATACATCCACCAAATACCCCAAAAATACCCAAAAATACAATCCCCAAAACATCCCACACACCCTCACTAACATAATCCAACAAATACTCCTACTCTTCCACACCACCTCCCCTCTCCAAACAAACCTAACTCCCAAACCCAATCCCCAATCATATCCCAAACACCACAAACAATCAAACCCAACCACCACAAACAAAATACCCCCATAAACAAAATTCCAAAACCACACCTTCCCCCCCCATAAAATCTATTACCCCCCCAACTACCCACAATCCCCAACAACCAACCCTACCCCCATAACAACCCCAAATTTATCCCACTCCCCCTCCACCCCTCCACTCAATTTCACCACAATTCATTAAATCCTTAATCCAACACACCCCCAAACTCTCCCACCCACAATCCACATCTTCCCCTCACCCAACATCCTCCCCACACCACCCCCCAACCCCCCACCCTCCACCCAAAACTTAAACCCCAAACACCACCAAACAAAAATTCACCACAAATCCATCCATAACCACCCTTAAAAAATCCCCAAACAAACATTCATCACACAATTCCCACCACCCCCACCCCCCAACATACAAACAACCCTAACAACCCAAAAACCCACCATCCAAAATCCCCCACTCCCCAACCAAAACCCCTACCAATAAACATCCCCCACCCTTTCCCTCTAACTATATCCCACATACACAACTCCCACCACCCACAATACATCCCTATACCTACCCCATTCAAACCACCAAACAACCTCCCCCCAACCCCTTAAATCACCCCCCTCCCCCTCAAAATAAAAAAAAAAACAAAAAAAAAATATATCAATATCACCAAACCTCCCCCAAAAAATACCTATCCAATACATATACTTCCCCCACACCCAACACATCCACACACATCAACCCCAACAAACCCAAAACAAACCTCATCTCCATCCCCCATAACCCCATCCTAAAAATATCAACATCTTTCATACCACTACATCATCACTTCATACCAATTCCCCCATATTCCAATCCAACCACACAAACCTCACCTTACCTTCCCACCCCCCAAAACCAACACCAAAAAAAACATAATATTAATAACAAAATCAACAAACAACACCTCACCCATACCAAAACACATACCCAAAACACATAAACCCCCACCCAAATCCAATCATACCAACAATAAAAACAATTCCAAAAACATACAAAACAACCCCCCCCAAACCCCCCCCCCACCCCCCCACCTATAACTCCTCATTACAATCACCCCAAATTCTCCCTCAATTAACAATCCATCCAAAACAACCACCCCCCCCCCTTCTTCCTCCCAAAACAAATATAACCCTCTCATCATTTACTTCATCCCAAATATCCCTTCCACTTTTAACTATCCCACATACAATCCTAATTATACCCTATAATCCCTCAACACCAAACACCACCTCAATCTACATACCCCATAAATCATACCCTAAAAATAACACCCCCCCCCCACACCCTACCAAACCAAACTCATCCCAACACCCAAAATCCTACTTCTAAACCACCACCAACTACCCAATCAAATCCACTAACAACCCACCACATCCCACCATATCAACACCACACCCCCCCATACCCTAACCCCACCTATCATCACATCCACCCCCCCCCCACCACTAACCCCCCCCAACCAAAACAACCCCCCCCCCCACTAAATTACTACTCTCCCCCTACATCCCCCCCTCCTAATCCCCCTCCCCATCCCAAACCCCTCCACCCCACACCCCCACTCAATTACCACACCCCAATAAAAATCCCCTCTCTCCACCTACCCCCAATAACAAATACCCCCATACC
>JAQPZY010000002.1:0-10859 GCA_029931535.1 Margaritifera margaritifera
CCCCAACAATCCCCCAACCTTAATTCAAAATTACACCCCCCCAATCTCCCTCCCAACCTTATACTTTCCCAATACAACCCCCAACCCCCCCCCCCCCACCAATTATACAACATACCCCTAATACTAAAATAATTAACCCCCCCCTAACCCAAAAAACCCCCATATCTCAACACAACCAACACAAACTCACATAAAACCAAAAAACATCAAAAAACCCCCATATACCCCCCCATCCCCATATAATAATAACACCCCCAAACCCATACACTAACCTCTAACACAAAACCACCCATTCTACCCATTAAACCCCATACCCAATTCCCCCCCAACCAATAAAACATCCAACCCCAACATCACCCTACTTCTAACACAACAAACCCCCCATAACAACCAACATACACCCCCCAATACCACACACCACCCTTTCCACCCCCCCAAAACACACTACCCATACCAAACCCATCCAAACCCCACACACTATACAACCCCCCCCCATTCACAATCTCCTAAACCCCACAATCCTCAAAACCACTCCCCATACACCCCAAACCTCCCCACCCCATAATTCACCCTTCCATCACCCTCAACACTCACCCCAAATACATTATCAATAAACACTATCCCACCTCTCACCACCACCATCCCCCCCCCCAAACATACCCCACCCCCACCAAAAATTCCCCCCAAACCCAAAAACATCACACAACCCACATACACCCCACCCACACAAAAACCCCAAACCCCCACCCCCCCACCCACCCCCACAACCCCTCCCCCCCAATAAATACCCCCAAATACACACACCCACACACCCCCAAAACTTACCAACACACCCACATCCCCAACACCCAAACAAAACAACACCAAATACAAAAAATACCAAACAAAACCCCCCCCCCATCCCCCCACACACCCCCACCAAACACAACCCAAACAAAAACCCCCACACACCCCCACCCCAAACAAACCAACACCAACCCAACCAACCCCCCCAAAACACCCCACCAAAAACCCCCCACAAACAAAACACCCAAAAAACCACCACACCCCCCCCAAACACCCCCCCACAACCACACCAACCCCCCACCCCCACCACAACACCCCCAAAAACCCCCCCCCCACCCCCAAACCACAACAAAACCCCCAAAAACCCCACACACCAACCCACCCCCCACACACCCCACCCCACACACCCCCACCCCCCACCACACCCCACCCCCCACACCCCCACCCCCAAACCCCAAACCCCCACCAAACAAAAACACCAAAAACCACCACAACCCCCCCACCCACCAACCAAACACACCACACAACCCACCCCCACCCCCCAACAACACCCCACAAAAACCCCACCACAAAACCCCCACCCCACCACCCAACCCCCACCAAACACCCCACCCCCCCCCAAACCCCACAACACACCCCACACAAACACCCCACCCACCAAACCCCCACCACCCCCCAACCCCCAAACCCCCCCCCCCCCCACAAAAAAAAAAAACAAACCACCCCCCCCCCCAAAACAAACCACCCCCACACACCCAACACACCACACAACCCCAACAAACCCACCAAACCCCCCCCCCCACCCCACCCCAAACACCCACCACACAACACCCACACCCACAACAACCACAAACCCCCCCCCACACCCCCCCCCCCACAAAACCACAAACACACACCCAACCACAACACAAACAACACCCCCCCACACCCCCACCCACACCAAAAAACCCCCCCCACCACACAACACAAAACACAAAAACACAAAACACCCCCCCCAAACCCCCCCCCCCCACCCCCCCCACACCCAACACCACCCAAAAAAACCCACCACACCAAACACCACCCCCCCAAACCCACCCCAAAACCCCCCAACCACAACACAAAACAAAAAAAACCAACCCCCCCACCCCACCAACACCCAAACCCCCACCCCACACCAAAACCAACCAAACACCCCCACCACCCCCCCAAAAAACAAACACCCACCAAACACCACACCCACCCACAAAAACACCCCACAACCAACCACACAAAACCCCCAACCCCCAAAAAAACACCCCCAACCCACCAAAAACACAACCCCCCCCCCACCCAAACCCCAAAACCCCCCCCCCCAAAACACACCAACCCCCCCACACAACACCCCCCACCACACCACCCCCCCCCCCCCCCAAACCCCAAACCCCCACAAAACCAACCCCCCCACACCACCCCAACACCCACCCAACAACACCACACCCAAACCCACAACCCACCAAAAACACCCCCCCCCCCCCACCCACCAAAACCAACAACACCACAACAAAAACCCCCCCCCCACCCCACAACACAAACAACCCCCCAAAACACACCCCCCCCCAACACCCCAAACCAACCACCAACCCCACCCACCCACAAAAACCCCCAAAAACACCACCCCCCCCCCCACACCCCCCCCCCCAACAAACAACCCCCCAAAAAAACCCACCACCACACAAAACCCACACCCCCACCCCCCCCCCAACCCCAACAAACCCCCCAAAAAACCCCAACCAACCACACAACAAAAACCCCCCCACAACCCACAACAAACCCCCCCCCCCCCCCCCCACCACCCACCCCCCACACCCAACCACCCACCCCAAACACACCCCAAACCCCCCAAAACAAAAACCCCCCCCCCCCCCACACAAACAACCCACAAAAAAACCACCCCAACCCCCACAACCCCCCAAAACCCCCCACACCCCAAACACCCCCCACCACCCAAAACACAACCCCCCCCACACAACCCCCACAACCCCCCCCCCCCCCCCCACAACACCCCCCCCCACAACACACCCAACACCCCCAAAAACCCACACCACCCCAACAACACCCCCACCCCCCCAACAACACAACCCCCCCCCCAACCAACCCCCCCCCAAACCCCCCAACAAACCACCCCCCAACACACCACAAAACCCACACACACAAAACAACCCCAAAAACAAACACCCCCCCAACCCCCCCCCCAAAACCAAAAAAACCCACAACCCCCCCACACCCCCCAAAACAAACAAAAACCCAACACCACCCACCCCACACACAAAACACCCAAACACCACCAAACACCACCCCCCCCCCCACCCCACACACAACCCCCCCACCCCCCCCCCCAACAACAAACCACACCAACCCCCCCCACCCAACAAAACCCCCCACCCCCCAAACCAACACCCACCCCACCCCCACAAAACCCACAAACCCCAACACCCCCCACCAAAAAACCCCCCCAACAAAACCCACAACACACCCACAACCCCAAACCAAAAACACCCCAACACCACCCCCCCCAAACCAACCCCCACCCCACCCCCCACCCCCCCCACCCCCCCCCCACCAAACAACACACCACAACACCCAAAAACCAACCACACACAACCCACACACACACCCACCCCCCCACCCCCCCCACACAAACAACAAACACAACCCCCCACCCCCCCCCACCCACAACCCCACCCCCCCCCAAAACAACCCACCCCCCCCCCCAACCAAACACCCACCACAACCCAAACCCAACACAACCCCCACCACACCCCCAAACCCCCCCCACCCCCAAACACCCACCCCCCCCCCACCCACACCAACACCACCCCCCCACCAAAAACACAACACAAACACCCCCCCCCCAAACAACACCACACACCCCCCAACAACCCAAACCACCCACCCCCCAAACCCAACCACCAAAACAACACAACACCCACCCCCATCAAACACCCCCCCCAAAACACCCACACACAAACCCACCCCCCCCACCAAAACAAACAAACACCCAACAAAAACAAACAACAACACCCCACCCAAACCCACCCCACCCCAACCAACAACCCCCCCACAAAACAAACACCAAAAAACCCCCCCCACCCCCCCCCCCCCACACCCCCCCCCCACACAAACCACCACCCCACCACCCCCCACCCACACCCCCCACACACCCACCCCCACCCACCACACCCCCCCCCACAACCACCCACACCCCAAAACAACCCCCCACACCCCCACCACACCCCACACAACACCCCCCACCCACACAAACCCCCCCAACCACACACCCAAAACCACCACCCCACCCCCCCACCCCACACAACCCCCCAACCCCCCAAAACACAACACACCCCCACCCCCAAACCCCCCACCACACAACCCACCCCACCCCCCCAACCCCCACCCACACCCCCCCCACAACCCCCCCCCCCACCCCAACCCCCCCCCACACCCCCCCCAACACACACCACCCCAACCACCCCCAAACCACCCCACCCCACACCCCCCCCCCCCCCCCCCCACCCCCCACCCCCAAAACACCCAACCCCCCCCACCCCCCCCCCCCACACCCCCCACCAACCCCACAAACACCACCCACCCCAACCCCCACACCCAACCCCCCACCCCCCAACCACAACACCCCCCACCACCCACACCCCACCCCCACCACCCCAACACACAACCCACACCCACACAACCACCCCCCACCACCCCCCACAACCCCCCCCCCCAACCACAAAACAACACCCACAACACAAAACCCCCCCCCCACACCACCCCAAAACACACCCCACACCCCAACAAACAAAAACCACACCCCAACCCACCCCCAAACCCCCCCAAACAAACACCAACAACCACCCCACACAACCACCCCCAACAACACCAACCCCCCCCCCAACCCCCCCCCCCCCCCAAACCACACCACCCAAACACCCCACCACAAACCCCACCCCCCCCCCACACACCCCAACAACCAACCCCCCCCCCCCAAAACCCAACACCAACACAACCCCCCCCACACCACCCCCCCCCCACCCCAACCACCCCACCACACCCCCCCCCCAACACACCCCCCAACCCAAAAACACACCCCACAAACCCAACACAACAACAAACACCCCACCAAACCCAACCCCCCCCCACAACACCCCCCCCCCCCCAAACAACCAAAACCAACACCCCCAAACCCCCCCCCACCCCACACCAAACACCCCACACCCCCCAAAACCCCCCCCCAAAAAAAACCCCCCACAACAAACACACCCCACCCCACCCCCCCAAACACACCCCCCCAAACCCCCCACCACAACCAACAACACACCCCCCCAACCAACAAAAAAACCCCAAAACAAAACCCCCCCAACCCCCCCACCCACCCACAACAAACCCCCACACCACCCCCACCCCACCACCCAAACCCCCAAAACCCCCCCCCCACAAACCCCACCCCACCCCAAACAAACACAACCAAACACCCCAACACACCCCCACCACCAAAAAACACACCCCCAACACAACCCCCCCCCACCCCCAAACAACCAAAACCCCCCCACCCCACAACAACAACCCCCCCCCACCCCCCAAACACACCCAACAAAAAAACCCCCCCACAACCCCCCCACCCACCCCACAACAACAAACCCAAACAACCCCCCACACCCAAACCACACACCACCACACACCACAACACCCCCCCAACACACCCAAAACACCCCCCACAAAACAAACACACCCACCAAACCCCACAACAACCAAACCCCCCAAACACCAACACCCACAAACCCCCCCCACCCCAACACCCAAAACCCAACCCACCCCCCAACACCCCCCAACACCCCCACCCCCCACCCCAAAACAACCCCAACAACCCCACCCAACAAAACACACACAAACACCCCAAAACCCCCAACCAACCCCACCCCCCCCAAACAAACCCCCACCCCCAAAAACCCCCACACCCCCCCAACCAAAAAAACAACACACAAACCAACAAACACCCCACAAAACCCCCACCCACAACCCACACCAACCCCACCAACCCCCCCCCCACCCCCCCCACACCCCAACACCCCACACACCCCCCAAACCACACCACCCACCCCCCCAAACCACACCCCCCCACACAACACCAACAACCACCAACACACAAACCAAACACACCCCACCCACAACCCCCCACAAACCCCCCACACCACACCAAAAACAACAAACCACAACCAAACAACCCCCAAAAACACCCACACAACCACCCCCCCCCCCCCCCCCCCCCACCCCCCCCACACCAACACCCCACACACCCCCAAAAAACCCACAAACCCCACCCACCCCCCCCACCCACCCCACAAACAAACAACCCCCCACACCCAACCCCCACACCCAACCCCCACAACCACCAAACACCCACCCCCACCCAAACAACCCAACAAACCCAAAACCACCCCCCCCCCCCCCACAAAAACCCCCAAAAACACACACCACCACAACAACCCACCCACACAACCCCACCAAACCACCAAAACACACACCCCCCACCCCCCAACCCACCCCAACAAACACACCCCCCCCCAACCCCCCCCAACAAAACACAACCCCCCCACAACACACCCCCCCACCACCCCCCACAAACCACCCCCAACCCACCCCCCAACCCCCCCCACCCCCCACAACAAACCCACACCCCCCCCACCACACCCAACCCCACACAAAACCCCCCACCCCCAACACCCCCCCACAACCCCAACAACCCCCAACCCACCAACAAACCCCCCCCCACCCCCCCAACACCAACCAAAAACCAACACCCACCCCCCCCCCCCCCCCCCCACACACCAAACAACAACCCACCACCCCACCCCCCCACCAACCCCCCCCCACCAAAAAAACCACCCCCAACCCACAAAAAACACCCACCACCCCCCAACACACCCACCCCCCCACAACCCCCACCAACACCCCCCAACACAAACACAACAACAAAACCCCACCCCCCCCACCCCAACCCACCAACCAACCCCCCCACAACACAACCCAAACCCCCCCCCCCACCACCACAAACCCCCCCAACAAACAACCCACACCCCCCCAACAACCCCACACCCACCAACCCACCCCCCCCACCAAACCCCCACCCAAACACCAAAAACCACACCCACCAACAAACCCCCCCCCCCACACCCCACCCCCCACCCCCCCACACCCCCAACCACCCAAAACCACAAACCCCAAACAACACCACCCACAACCCCCCCCAAACACCCCAAACCACCCCACCACACCCCCCACACCCCCCCCCACAACCCCCACAACCCCCCCACCCCCCCAAACAACCCCACACCCCCCCCCCCAACACCACCCACCCACAAACACCAAAAACACCCCCCCACCCACACACCCCCCCCCACAAACCCCACCCCCCAAAAACAACACCACACCAAAAAAACCCCCCAACAACCCAACAACCACCCACACACCCACCCACCCAAACCAAACACCCACAACCACCAACCCCCCCCCCCCCCCCACCCACCACCCCCCACCACCCCCCCAACAAAACCCCCCCAACACCCACACCACAAAAAAACCCCCCACCACCAACCAAACACCCACACCCAACCCCCCACCCCCACAACAACCACAAACCCCCCCCCACCCCACAACAACCACCCCCCAACCCCCCCCACCACCAACCCAAAAAACACAACCCCCACCCCCCCCCCACACCAACACCAAACCAACACCCCCCCCCACCCCCCCACAAACACCAACCCCACCCCCCCCCACCCAACAACCCACAACCCCCCCACACACCCCCCACCAACACCCAACCACAAACCACCCACCACACCACCACACCACCCCCCACAACACCAACCCACCCCACAACCCCCACCCCCCACCCAACAACCCACCCAACAACCCACCCCACAAACACACCCACCCCCACCAAAACCCACAACCACCCCCCACCCCCCCCACAACCCACAAACCCCCACACCCCACAACCCCCACACCCACCAACCACCCCCACCCCCACCCCCCCAACCCCCAACCCAACCCACCACCAACACCCCCCACCCCCCCCCCCCAAAAACCCACCCCCACCCCCCAACACCCACACCCCACCACACCCCCCACCACCACCCCCCCAAAAAAACCCAACCCACCAACACCCCCCAACACCCAACCCCACCCCACCCCCACCCACCACCACACCCCCCCACCCCCCCCCCACCACCCCAAACCCCACCCACCACCCCAACACCCAACCACCCCAACCCCCCCCACCACCCCCCCCCCAAAACCCCACCACCCCAAACCCCACCCCCACAACCCCCCCCCCCCCCCCCAACCCAAACCACCACACCCCACAAACCCACACAACCCCCCACACCCCCCCACACACCCACCCCCCCCCAAACCAACACACACCCCCACCCCACCCACCCACCCACACCCCCCCCCACCCCCACCCCCCCCCACAAAACCACCAACAACACACCCAAACAACCCCCCCCCCAAACCCAACCCCCAACACCACCACCCCCCCCCACACAAAACCCCAACCAACCCCCCGCCCCCCACAAAAACCCCCCCACACCCCCCCACCCCCCCCAACCCCCCCCAACCCCCCACAAACCCCAACAAACCCCCACACCCAAAACAAAACCCCCCCCACACACCCCAAACACCCCCACCACCAACCCCCCCCCACCCCCCCACACCCAAACAACACACCACCACCCCCCCCCCCACAACACAAACCAACAACCCACCAAACAAACCCCACCCAACCACCCCCCCAACCCAACCAACACACCCACCACAAAACCACACCCCCACCCCCACCCCCACCCCCACACCCAACCCCCCCCCCAAACCCACCCACCCCCCACACCACAACCAACAACACACCCAAAAACACCCCAACACCCCCAACCCCAACAAAACCCCCCCCACACCCACAACCACCCCACACCCAAACACCCCCAAACACCACACACCCCCCCCCAAACCCCAACCCACCAAACACAACCCCACAACCCCAACCAAAACCACCCCCCCAACACCCACACCCCCCCAACCCCCCCCCCCCCCCCACAACAAAACCACAACCCCCCCACCCCCCCACCCAACACCCACACACCCAACCCCCCCAACCACAACACCCCACCCCCAAACCACAAACCACACCAACCAAAAACCCCCCCCCCACCCCCCAAACACCCCCCCCCCCCCCCCCAAACCCCCCCCCCAACAAACAACCCCCCACAACCCAACCCCCCCCACCCCCCCCAAACCCCCCACCCCCCCCCACCACCCCCACCCCCCCCCCACCACCCCCCACAAAAACCCACAAACCCCCCACACCCCCCCAACAACCCAAACAACAACCAAACCCCAACACCCCCCCCCCACCCCACAAACACCACAACCCACCAAACACACCCACAAAAACCCCAACCCCCACCCCCCCACCCCCCCACAAACCCCCCCACAAACCAACAAACACCCCACCCCACACCCAACACACCCCCCCCCCCACCCCCCCCACCCACCCCCCCACACCAAAACACCCCACACCCAACCCAAACCCCCACACCCCACAACCCCCCAACCCCCAACCCCCACCCACCCCCCCACACCACCCCCCCACCCCCCCCCCCCCCCCAAAACCCCAAAACACCACACACCCACAACCCACACCCCCACCCCCCCACCCCCCACAACCCACCCCCACACCCCCCCCCCACACCCCCCCAAACACACCCCCCCCCCACACCCCCCACCACCCCCCCCCACCCCCACCCCCCCCACCCCCCCCCAACCAACCCCACAACCCCCCCACCCCCCACCCACCACCCCCAACCCCCCCCACCCCACCCAACCCCCCCCCCCCCACCCACACACCACCCCCCCCCCCCCCCCCCCCACCCCCCCCAAACCAACCACCCCACCCAACCCCCCCACCCCCCCCACACCCCACCACAACCAAAACACCCCCCCCCCCCCCACCCCCCAACCCCACAACCCCCCACCCCACCACCACCCCCCCACCCACCCCACCCCCCCCCAAACACACCCCACAAACCCACACCAAAACACCCCCCCCCCACCCCACCACCCACCACCCAACACCAACCCCCCCACCACCACCCACAACCCACCACAACCAACCCCCCCCCCACCACCCCCAACACACCCCACACACAAACCCCCAACCCAAACCCCCCCCCCCCCCCCCCCCCCACCCCCAACACACAAAACCAACCCCCACCCAACAAAACACCCCCCACCCCCCCCCCCCCCACCAACCCACCCCACCCCAACCCCACCCCCACCCCCCAACACCCCCCCCCCCCAACACCCCCAAACCACACCACCACCCCCACCACAAACCACAACAAAACCCACACACCCACACCCCCAAACCAACACACCACAACACCCCCCACCACCCCCAAACCACCCCCCCCCCACCCCAAAACCCCCCCCCCACCCCACCCCCCCCCCCCCCACCCCCCCCCCCCCACACCCCCAAACCCCCCACAACCAACACCCCCCCCCCCAACACCCCCAAAACCCCCCCAACACCCCACCCACGACCCCCCCCCCCCCCCAACCCCCCCCCCCCCCCCCACACCCCAACCCACCCAAACCCCCCCCCACCCCACCCCCCACCAAACACCCCCAACCCCCCCCACAACCAACAAACAAACCCCCCAACCACCCACCACCCATATAAAACATAACAAAACAAAAAAAGTTCCTCCCCCTTAAATTCTAACCAATATAATCAACCCCAAACAACTCCCCACCCCCCCCCCCCCTACATATCAAAACACACATACCTATAACAACAAACAACATCCCACCTCTAAAAATCAACAACGTAAACAAAACCAAATACTACAAAAAAATACACAAACATCAAACATGAACACCCCAGAATCACCCCCCTCAACCCAAAACCAACTACACATTCCCCCGACACCAACTAAAAACACCACCTTATAAAAACCAACCCCCAACTCCCTGTAAACACCATCCCTACAATTATC
>JAQPZY010001291.1:0-32500 GCA_029931535.1 Margaritifera margaritifera
CAGTCGCTGTAGCCCTGTTTGCTATTGCCATTTTAGAAGCGCTGCATGTGTGTCGTAACAAAAACCACATGTTATTATAGGAGATGTGATATTATTTTCTATTTTCAAATAATTATTTAACAAAGGGAAGTAATGGGCAAAGTTTTTAAAGTGTGGACGCATGCACCTGAAACGTACTAAACGAGAAATAGTGCTCGTTGCAAATTGTGTGGAAACTGGGTGCTTTCTGCAATAAGGTAGAAACACAAGTACTTTGCGGAACCATCTCGTTGGAAACACACCGCTAATCGAACGTCCGATAATAACGTCAGCACAAGTTAGTACTCCGTGCATTGCTCTCATTTCCCATGGCTGGGGTTAACCAAAATTATTTCTAAAGCCAGGGCCTTAGAAATTGATCAGAGAATTTCGGCCTTCCTTTTTTTTTTTGCACAAGATGGGCGGGCCCGATAAGTATTGTCGGAAGGAGACGGTTTTATAAGGACCTAATTAATTTTCTAGTAGCCAGACTACACAAATCAAATCAAGGAACAACGACAACTGCGTTGATAAAGGAATAACGGTATGAATGAAGGGCGTTTCGGACAAATGTGTGGTGGAATTGGAAAAGGCTTATTTATGTAGCAATTTACAACGGATTTGTGGACATTTGTTGTCAGAAACATTGGGCCCTATTATGTGCATGACTGCCTCACTGGATTAAATCCTGTGTGGGATAACTGGAAATCAGCCATTTTGCAGACAAGAGAGACTCAGGAAAGACACACTGGGCAAAACATCAGTGTTTCGTCTGAGTGATTGTGCCAATGAGTGGAACATTCCGGTTGAATAAAAATAGCTGCAACAGTCATGACAACGGTATCAAAATATAAAAAATAAAATAACCGAATGCAAGCCATGGACGTTGCTGGGTCATGGACTGGCCAGATCAACTTTGCTTTGCTATACGTTGCAAAATTGGCAATTAGCGGCTGGTTGTAAAAGTCTATGGAAAGCCATAGCCAGAATGCTTGGTGCTGCAGGAGAATAGCTGCACCCATTTTAAACACAGTACAGTTGCAGCTCAGGCTTTGCGTGAAAAAACAGAATAGCACTACAAAATAATGGTACACTGCTGCAGTTTCGGAAGTTATCATAGATTGTTCCACAAGGTGGAATTCGACTAGTGAAAATTTACGGTGGTGCGATCGGTGGCCCCAGTTCTGTCTGATCCCACAGGTATCAGTCCGCAGCATCGCTTTCTACTTTTGAAATGGACGACGAAAACTGTGTCATTGGCTGAAGGCATCTCATAACCGTATACTAAAGCCTTTCAAACAAGTTACCATCATGTCAATCTTGGACATAATAGTACACGTCCATCTCGTCGTGTGTATGCGCACTTGTATATAATTAATGAAAAACATTTCCAATTTGAAACCAGATGATGATGCTTGCAATTAAAGGAATGTCGGCGAAAGACCATCTACCAATGAAACTTTCAAACCCGCTATTATCCTACCCGGATACAGTTGTGCTCTAATGCAGCTAAGGCTGCAAGTCGGTCGATCTTGCGTTATAAACTTCTGGGGGGGAGACGTTTTTTGAGGAGAGCACCAACGGCAGGTGATTACGCTGCTGTCAGACTGGAGTTGATGGCTAGTAGTAATCACGGATTCCACTACCTGTTGCCGCTAACCACTGTTGCCATAAATCACTGAC
This sequence comes from Margaritifera margaritifera, assembly GCA_029931535.1. NCBI lineage: Eukaryota > Metazoa > Mollusca > Bivalvia > Unionida > Margaritiferidae > Margaritifera > Margaritifera margaritifera. The sequence goes on from JAQPZY010001291.1 coordinate 1,702, forward strand.
AAAAAACGGTATGGAACCGGAACTGAAGGAGACCGAGAATGGAAAAATGTCGCCGACGACAACGCTGCATCGGTAGACGATATTGGCAAACCTATCTGTACGGAGACGTCCAATTCATGTTAATGGTGACATTCTTCAGTATTGGCGAGATAAATACATCACGAGTATCCCCAGGGTGGTCTGACCTTGCGCCGAAAATATCTCTGTGTTCCTGCAACATCAGTTCCATCCGAAAGTGCTTTTACGACGGCTGGACACGTTGCAAACAGGGGAAACGTGCATTGCCTGTCAACAGATATGGTCGATATGTTGGTTTTTTTTAGCAGGTAACTGGAAATTTGTGATGAGGAGCAATGATCAATGTTACTTGTACACTAGGACAGGAAATGGTATTATTTAGCTTTGTATAATTGCTTTCGTTAGTTCATTCATTTTTTAGTTTTTAGTTCATAAAAACATTCAAAAAACATTATTTTATCTAGTTTGAAATATTAATTATTGTACTGTTTTACTTAACTTAAGTGTAAACCTCCTTTAGTATTCAAGTTCTCAACTGGAAGTTGACTTTCACCGCCATTCGCCGTGAGTAATAAATAACAAAACACGCTGTGGAATTGTTGGAAGTTTATAATAAGCTGAAACGACATTGTAATATTAATAAATTACTTATTGACAAATCAAACAATATTTTAGCACAATTTATAATAGACAACTTGAAGTACAACAGGAAAACAAATTATCTCCGTCGACAGACTATCAGCCATCTCCCATTGGGTGTGGGTAAATTGCGAATGTGAAAATGCGAAAGTGCGAATTGGTAAAATGCGAAAAAGAGAATGCGAAATAGTGGATAAAGTGTGGTAAACAATGTGCAAAATGATGTAATAGTCCGTTCGTTTTTGTGACCCTACAACAATCAAGGTTTGTGAAATTTGACAGCGAGGTAACTAGGCTTGTACATGTCTTTCATGTTCTAACGAGTACCCGGTTACCTGTTAAACGGCGCAACGTGTACCCGGGTGAAGTTTTCCGTGGTTTTTGACAGCCCTAATCATAGCATGGCTCCCAAAATTTCATATATTCATTCGCACATGAACATTTTTTTTTTTCAAAGTACGAGAAATAGTGTGTATAATGTATATATTAAATTATAATTTTGGGGAAGAGATCGTGTATGAATTAGAGTATAATACGTTTGAGGCGTGGTTCCTGAAATTTTATATACATGTACATGTATTTTTCTTGTAACTTTTTTTTAAGTACGAGAATTAGTGTATAAAAGGTTTATTATCATTTTGGGGAAGAGATCACTTATGAATTCGATTGTGGCATGGCTTCTGAAATTTAACAATTTCACCAATTTCTTAAAGTGTTCTGCCAAAATAAACATTATCGGAAATGTTACTTATTACTGATCCATGAGTAAAGCCAGTAAGTTTTCTTTGTGTTTGTCTTCAATTCATTCTGTATACAATCATTGCTCAAACAATAGCCAACATGTTTTTCTTCTTTAACTGCATAAACAATCGAGCATCAGACAATGTGGTGGTTGATAAAAGATTCTCACGATTTAATAAACATCAAAAACGTAAGCTGCCAGCATGTGCGCTGGACTTCAATTCATCCTGTATACAATCATTGCGCAAACAATAGCCGACTTATGTTTCTTCTTTAACTGCATACACAACCAAGCACCAGGCAATGCGCTGGTTGATCAAAGATTGTCATATGTGGGTGCTTATGTAGAGACTGAGCTTGGGCGGCAATATCAAAGATTGTCTATGTGGGTGCTTATGTAGAGACTGAGCTTGGGCGGCAAGATCACAGTGAGTTCAAATAACCACTCTCTATTACTTGGCACTGAACAAGTACAGCTGTATCAAACTCGTGGCTCAATCAAAGGGTTGTCATGTGGGAAAACAAAGACGGATCGATATCAGATAGTAAACGGTGTTGATACCACTATTCATGCTGTACATTAGATGTGTGTACGTTGTTCTCTGAATAAAGTAAAATATAGTAAAACCCCGCATAACATGACCCCGCTTTTTCCGCTATCAAATTTTATGGACCCCAAATATCGCGTTATAGTGGGGTTTCACTGTATTGTCATTTGCTCTCACGGTGAATGTATTTCCTAATAATGATTTTTATTTGCGAAATGTTATATTGTTAACCTGAATATAATACACTCTTGGTTATTTTGCACCATACACCGGATCATGCGTGAATTGCTGGTGCCTTCAAGCAATCAGTTGTTATTTCTGTCTCTCTCTTTCTATTGTTTTTTTGTGATTTTACTGGATCCAATTTTAAGTTTGATAATATACCGGTATTCAAACTTCTGAGGACAACCAAACATGATTCGTGTGTCTACATGAATGTCAATAAAATAATGTGTCAATGTTGTTACCTGACATAAGCGATACACACGACCGGTACTCTACATTTCCGGACCATGTGTTAGTGGATACGTTTGTGTCTTTTATACATAAATTGCTTATGAAGAAAAAAAATGAGGAATAAATGAGAACAGTACAAGGTTAGTTTCTTTCAGTTTATTATCAAATAAACTTTTAATATTTTCCTACCTTATTTTAACATGAAGTGCTGGGGGGGGGGGGGGGCAAATTCAACACAATTTGCTTCGGTTCTTAAGTTTTGGGACATATGATCTAGTTGAAAAAAAGTTTAACCATAAGTCATGGGACAGGAAAAAAATCATTTATTTTATCCTGTCCCAATATATACGGTAAATACGGTAGTTACCTTTGCTTTCTATGAATTGTATAATTTCCTTAATGTTTGTGCCAAATGAATTAGGAAATCAGACAGTCAAATGAAGATGTACTTCCAAGACACAGCGATGTCCGCCATTATTACCCCTTAGCTGGTTCACTTATGGTTTCAAATTGATTTTATAAGGAAAATATTGGAAGCACGTAAGTTAAAACCTTCAAACGATATATTTAAAAAGTGCATTCTATTCTTAAAACACAAATTGTTATTTACATATAGATGATTTAATTCTGAAACACAAGTTATTAAGGTTTCAGCATCAAATGATAACTTGTGGAAATCGGGCAGCAATGTCTTGCGGGGCCAAAGAGTTAATTGGTCAGTCAGCTATCATAACACATGCCTGTGAATGTGCAAGAGTATGTTTTGTTGACGTAATTGATATGAACACATGCCAAGGCAATGCGCAATCCATTTCACCAGGGTCTTAACACTACTTGGCTGGGTTGAGGGAGCATCTCAAAACCTATAAACTATAGGCACTCATTGTAGCTCTAAGGAAAAATTTAAAAAATGACAGGGCGAAGTCGTTTTCGCTTTCCTAATACAGGCAGGCGAAGTTTACATTTTTTCGGCGACTTAGTCCCCCACTTCGCCTGGTAGCTTGACCCCTGCATAAATAGTCAAACAGTCCTGCTCAGAGCTCTGTAAAACTATCTTCAGCTATTTTCATGGAGGCAATTAAAAGGCAAGTGGTCAGAGATGAACAGCCACCATTTCACAAGATTACTTAATTGGCTGATAATAGCTAAGGTGATATTATATTCAGTCCTTTGAACACTGCTGTGGGAGAACTCATTGCTAATTTGCATAGCTAAAGTACACTAAGTGGAACAACCCAATTTGTTTGAAGTCCAGTATTAAATCAAAGAGATGTGTGTTGAATAACAAGTTTTTACACATCATTGCCTTGAATGAGAATGTTTAAACCATCTTTATTAAATATTTTTGGCAAGTTCATGATCAAAGGCAACATTTCATTGAAGTCAGAGTTTATTCCATATATAAAATGCAAAACCTGATTATTTTGGTAGTCAGAATAGTGTACAAGACTAGCGATTCATCTTTTAAGGCAAAAGGTTGAAATGCACCTGTGATTCAGGGAAGGAAAAGCCATTTGTGAAGCAAGAATAGCCCAGCAAAACTAAATTTCAGAACTCCTGGTTGACAAAGTTTGACTTTGTGAAGTGCAGCGGGAAGAAAGCATCTTATTCTTTACAAATATTGCAAACACCATATCGACATTAGCCATTCTGCTTTGCACATACTGCAAACACCATATCGGCATTAGTCATTCTGCTTGGCACATACTGAAAACACCATATCGGCATTAGCCATTCTGCTTTGCACATACTGCAAACACCATATAGACATTGATCATTTTGAAATGTATGACATCCTTCCACATAGCAACTACAACTAACATTGAGACAATGCATGAATGTACAGCTCAATCCCAAAGCAAGTTACAGGTTTAAACAATCAGCATAAGATGTCAGAAGAATTTAAGTACTTTGCTGCAAATTTGTTCCAGAGCACGATCTGTTTGTTTTCAGTTGCAAATCATTTTTCAGACCTGTTTAAGGAAATGTTCCTGGATAGCAATATTGCTAGCAAATGCAGTTGTAAAAGGACAAAAGCAATGAATATCATAAATAATGCAATTGCACCAATGTTGGACAATCAAGTAACTGAGTTATGCCAAAATAACAAATACTCAGTCCTGATTGATGAATCTAAAGACAATGGAGGTGACAAGACAATCGCTATTTTTGACCCCGGTGTATGACCATGCCATGAATAAAGTTTGTCATCACCCTTCAGGAAAACCAAGATATGATAATCTAACTTGGGTGGCCACTGCATGTTTGACACTGCACCACAACAGTGCAGATGCAGAAATATCATTTTCTATGCTGAGAAAAATTCAACAAGATCTTTGGGGAAGTTTTAATAACAGTCCCATAGTCTTTATTGAGATGAACACAAATGCCACTTGCATTGCCTTCAAACCCACAACTGAACTACCAAGAGCAGCAAAGACTGCCTTTATTCCACAATGCAATGGATGTTAAAGACAGAAACTTTGTGTGTTTTCTTATTTAATGTCTGTGTGGTTGTGATTATATGAGTGTGTTCGCATACATGTGTGTGTGTGGTGAAGACATTTGACAATGTGACGTCTACCAACTATTTTTTGTTTGCAAGTGTATTACATGTAACTGCTTTGAAGAAAACCAATGTTATTTTCTTTTACTTCAAATTTGAATTTCAGTCATTTTATATAGACTCAGATAAAAAGATATCTTATTCTCATGACGCTGCATTTTTGGGATCACATGCATGGACTTCCCTTGGGGCATGAAAACATTTTCTGGGATGCTGGCAGATATGCTTCCCTATTAGCAAAATGAAATGCATTGAAATGTCATTGTACTTCCATTTAAATTCTTGCCATTGAAAATCCATGGATTCACCATTTTTTGGCTCAGATTTGTCCGTGTAACAAAGAATGCAGAAAACCATTGAAATTCCATTAAAAAACCATTGAAACTTCATTAGAAAAGCAATGAAAAACCATTGATTTGAGGCGAAATATGCTAATGAAATGGACCATTTATTGGATGTCATACAAATGGTAAAAAATGGGAAAATCAATGGATAATAAGAAACACTCAAAGAATATTGAAATGATGTCATAACTATGAAACAAAACATGGAATATAAATGGTTGGCCTGGCCAATGTGTAAATAATGATTTACCTATTTAATGATGTCAAAAAAATGGTTAAAAAATGGCAATCAATGGGCTGCAATGGCAATATAAAGACTATAATTAACTGCAGCGATCTGATTCAATGAATACATTTTAAACAGCAGAAAATTAAACAAGACAATACATTTTTGAAACAAACTGCATTCAACAACACAAGTATGAAATCCTTGAAATTCAAAACAAATCAAGTGTTTGTTTTTTAATATATTGTAACCCATGGATAGATAACAACAAAATGTATAACATGTACAGCATAATCAGCTTTAATACAATCTTGCAAATTAATTTTATCACGAGGGCTTCAGTGTAAAATGAAATCGTTTTAACTGAATTATGATTTGCCAAATTTATATCTATAATTAGTGCATTAATAAAAGGATCATATTGTTTCTAATCTGATGAGTACATTAAGAATCTATTTGTAATTAGACTATCAGCACAGAGTCAAAAGGGCATTAACAGCAAACCATGTACAAGAAAAGAAATGTTGCTTGATTGTCCATCACAATTTTGAGAAAACTGTCAATTTTGAGCAGATTTGCGACACATATAACATTCTATTTATAGAACTCCCAGACTTCTAATTTTCAAAGCATAATTTTCTTTTTAGCAGTATATATGATTCTAAGTTTTTATTTTGTCCTCTAAATCTAGGAAATACAAATTATGTGCTGTAAATTTTCTGTAGTATGAGCTCACTATAGGATTTTGAATCTAAAGTTGGGATCTAAGCTACATTTTTAAAATGAACACATAAATGAAGAAAACGTTTTATCAAATTTGGGAAAATGATCAAGTGTCCATATTCACAAAGAGGGGGATCCTCGAAGCAGACCAGCACATCCGGACTCTCACTACAGACAGCTCCGACAATGTATAGCTTCTCAATTTAAACTTTTGAAAGTTTAGGCTTTTGAGTATGTCTTTGATTTCCAATTTTGCATTTGGTATTTAGGGACCAACCATTTACGGGGGTGCATGGGGTGGGGAATGGATTTTTGGATGAAACAAATTCCAGCTCTCAAATACCTTGAATAAAATTCTCTTGCTCCGATTCATAGCAACAAGAAAAATCCTATTATATCCATTATATTAGTTGAAAATAATAAATTCTCATGAGATACAAGAAAATCTCTAGGCTCAAAAGAGACATTCAAGCACACACCCACCCCAAAAAATGGTTGGACCTTTATCTGCACAGGTTTACTATATTTGTATGGGAAATTATGAACGACTGACACATTTTTTCTTTCTGGTGGGTGGGGGGAATACGGAATGCAGAACAAGAATGTTTAAAACTATCAATTAATAATAAAAATAGTACTACTACTAAGAATAATAATAATAAATTAAGTACTTACTACCTGAAAAAAAGACCCACCCAACCTAGGCCCTAGGCTAGGGATGATCAATTATCTGTTCCAATCCCTCTTCGTCTAGCAGAGAAGTTATAAATGTAACAGATACCCGTGTGCTATCACGTTCACTTGGCCAAATCATGCGGGAAATTTGGTAAACTGTTATCATACTGGAAGAAAACTACAAAGTGGGAACTATCCATATAACACACTTTCGAAGCCGGTCGTGATTCGACCGCCATCTTTTAACTTGGAGTTTCCCTCTAATCCTGTAAATCAGCCAATCAAAGAAGCGCCAGCATCCCTACTCTCGCATGTACATGTTGATCACGCGATATAAAACTGTTTTCGTCCTTGCGCACTATAGTGGATTAGATCGTCAGCTGTTGGGCAAATTCACATTAGACAACCGCGCGTCATTTGAAAACTTTTTCTTTAGAAAAACAAATCAACAAACAACTGAGATGGAACCAAGGAACAAAACGCGACACGGACCGTATTTAAAAATAAAAACACATGGAGTCAGTATATATTAGTTTTTATGACTTATGTAGACCTAATTTAAGTGTATAAGGTCCATATATGCATGGGCCCATTTGACGATGCCAATTTTTAAAAATCTTGTTCAAACACACACACAAAACGGTAGTTTACTCATGGGTCAAAACTAATTATATCGCTGACGTTATACTAAACCTGCGGTGTTATACATATGAAATCTAAAATACTGATTATTTGCCTAGGAATAAGCATGATTACTGACCCGTAATGGTCTGATCAAAGGTATTCTGTAGTCCAAGCCTACATAATTAATTGTCAATCAATGATCAATGGTGACCTAATGAGTGATACAAGTTATCATCTACTGGCACAGGTGTGAACAGAATCCATGTTAAGCCAAGTTTACCTTGATTGATGCCCTTTGACACTTGTATACACTTTGAAAATGCATTTTAGTATTTAATTAAAGTACAATAATATTTGTGTTGTTTCAACATATATATTCTGCTCTTAAACATGTCAAATGTCTACAACTGGTAGAATGTATAAGCAAATTATATGTATATCAGCATGTATATCAGCTATATATCTATATGTGTGTGTGTGTGTGTGTGTGTGTGTGTGTGTGTGTGTTTATAGCCATCAGAATAACTTCGTGTTCCAATCTCCATGGAAAGATAGTTGAAACATGGAGTTTTCAATGGTAAATCAAAATGATCTGCTAAAAATGATTCAACAATTCATTCACCTCAACTGAATTTTTCTTAAGGGATATCTAACTCATCAATGGCCTTAGAAAAGAAATGGAAGTTCAATGGGATTTAAATGGAACTTCTTGTAAAACAAGACCATTGAAACATCATGGCTAAAATTGAATGGAATTCCAATGGTAGCTAAATGCCATTTTTTTTTTTTTAAATGGAGTTTCAATGTTGGTCAGAAAAATGGTAATCAGAAATGTGTAGTCAGAAAAATGGGATATCAATGGATTTTTACATTTTAATGGTCTTTCAAAGCACTTTAAATGGTAAAACAATGGAAAATGACCAGTTCTTTTTGCTAAGGGGGCCGGGCCGCCGGCCTAATCTCATTTGTCTGTGTCAAGTGATTTTTGCACAATTGTGCTAGCAAGGCTTTCACACACCCACCCATTCCCAAAGATATAAAGTCCAAAAAGCTCAAATATTTGTTTCAAAAAATCTTTTTTGTCTGTTAACGGTTTTCTTGGGATGGACAGAATGACATGGTACAGATGTATGGGCATAGGGACAGTGAGAAACTAGATGTGGAGTCTGGTGGAAAGCCCATGTCAATGTGACTTTCTGTTGAGCAGAAAAAGTTTTAACAAGATTTTCAACAATACAGCTATGCTGGCAATATTGGATGTCTGATTGGTACTTTTTTTTATTTATGTTCAACTAGACATCACAATAAGTCTTTTTTGTGAAACCCATGTCAATATGACAATCCAATGAGGTATAGCAATAACAAGATTTTCAAGATGGCCACTGTGGCTAAATTTTCATTTGGGATCAACTAAACATCATAAATAGCCTAGGACCAAATAGACATATAAGAAGTCTTCTGGTAAAACCCCATCCCATTATGAATTTCTGTTCAGGAGGAGTAGCTATAACAAGATTTCAAGATGGCTGTGATGGCTGCCATATTGGAGGTCATTTCAGCACCATTTTCTTATTGAAGTTAAATTCATCCATATTTGGACTATTGTAATGTAATTTGGGGTACATATAATTCCTCCAATTCAAGCATAACAAAACTTTCAAGACTCCAAAATGCCATTTAATTTTAGAGCAATGTATAGACAATTTTGAGGACAATGAATTGTATAAACATTTTACAAATATATGAAAGAATATTCTTTAGAAAGGCTAAGTTCATGTATAAAGTGTGCAGAAAAGCAAGTTTGGTCTATCTCAGCAATATCTTTCAACAAAGAGATGCTGATGGTAATCCAAATTTAAGGTCTGTTGGAAGTAAAAATTACATTATACCAAAGCCAATGATGGAATTGTTTAAAAAGAACTTTCAATATACTGATCCACTGGTATGGAACACCATCCCCAGTGATACAAAGCAGGCTCCTGGCATTTCTTCTTTTCATAATAAATGTCTTAAATGGATAAGATCTTAAGACGGTCGAACAGTTCTAATATAAATACCTCCTGTTTTTCTTTGCTTATAGATCTCTTTCACGTATCAATTTTTCAATACAATATTTTTTATTTTTGTGCTCACAGATACTTGTGCGCGTGCTACAGTCTTTAAATTTTGTTAGATTTTCAGAATAACTCAGTTCTTTAGTGTTAAGCTAAATTTTGTCACATTGTGCTGTATATGCTTTAAATATCGTAAATAACCGAAGGCCTTGTGGTAGATTAGATCCTGTACTAACAAAATTACCTTCCCTAAATAGTCATTATTATTATTATTATTATTATTATTCAATACCATTGGCAGAAATACCCCTACCCCAGTAAATATTATACGCTAAATCCTATATATGTTCTAGCCATTTCGGTTCTACATTGGCATACCAAAATAAAAAATAAACATGCTTACTCACCAGCTCAGAACTTGAAATCCAACGAAATCATAAACTGACCAGAGTATTATACCCCTAAAACCACGTGATCGACTAACCAGGCAATCGTGTAATTGAAACGTACAACAACAAAGAGTGTGTCCCATTGTTACAAGAAACAAAAAAGTACATTTACTCATGTGCACGTGAAGCATGAGCGAGATGTATGAGATATATTCATTCAACTAGCAACAGGCGCCGCCGCTAGAGGGCACTGGCGATCAAGATTAACATTTTCTCAAAAGGTCAACCTCATTACACCTGGTACTTTCTCCGCTTTTGCATGTAAAAACCCAACATTATTATATCCGAATGTATTCATGGTTGAAAGGTCAAATGTCTATATTTAGCGCATATGACATTGGGCCTTTTCTACAATACATTCGGCGGAAATAAACGAAAACCGAATTTTTCAAAACGCAGAAAAACTAAATAAACGAACATATACGCTCACCTACGCCTACTTTTTAAATACTATGGAGTTCTTTTTACGAGAATACCGGTAAAATGTGTGCGAATATTTGCGGAAAACCCACGAATTACGTCTTTTTTAAAGGTGATCCATGCCAGCGCGAACGGTAACTCTTCCCGGCACGTGGGTACGCACAAAATGTAAACAAAGCAACAATACGAGATAAATTGAGTTAAAACACGAAAACTTGATTTTATGAAAGGGCAGACGTTTATACCAAGGAATCGGATTATACAAACGTATTGTCATTTTATTATACCAAATTTATTACAAAACATTGGTACAACTTTTGTTGTGTAATGTATTTTCGAGGTTAGAGACTCGACGGGTTATAATGATATTGATAATATGTATGCGATTGTGATCACTTAGATTATCAATGTCAGATCATCTGTTCAAGGTACGATTCTTATCTAGAGACAATGGTATTCAAATTAAAACATTAATGTTTAGTAGGGGCGAAAAAGAGGTAAAAGTTAAACTATTTTTCAGAATTTTGAAGAATGAAAAATTCATTTCATGACATTTTTTGTGAATATCAATATGAATATTGTCATCATAAAGAACAGAAAATCGATCTCTAGCATTTCTCTATTTATACAAAAACATAATCATAACTATTTCTTGACAACCAACTCAGTACCAGAAGTAGAATTGTGAAAGTATTCAAAGTAAGTTTTTTTATGTTTTTTTTTTTTTTTTTTTTTTGTCATTGATTTTATTTTATAGATATGAAAACTGACGAAAAATATCTTATCATAACTAAATTCTAAAATGGCAATTGTTATTTAATAATTGTTATTTCAGATCAATGTATATATGTACAAGAACACTGTAATGCATTTGCACTATTGCTTTTAAAAGTAACATACAATTTAAACTTTTGTATGACTAATGATTATGGTATTTCATCCAAAAATGTTATGGGTACTCATGATAAAAAGGAACAGAAAGGCTTCAGAAGTACATGGAACATAGAAAGTTAATTTATTCTTGGAGCTGAATGTTCACAAAACATTTATAAATAACCATATGTATATTGTAAGAAATATGCAACTTTGAGCATGAAATAACATGATGTCAAGAATCTGCAAAAAGTAACCAAAGACCAATATTAACAATGGTGGATAGCTCATGTGTTTGAATGCTTCCTGTGAATTTGTTTGAAAAAATATCATAAAGATGGGTTCATTTTTGAATAATGCACACTCAAATTATGCATAAAACATTTGATTTTAAGAGCAACATATAATTTCAACTTGTGCATGACTCAAAAATATAGTATTTCATGCAAAAATTTGGGGGGGTGCTTGATCAAATAGCACAGGGGGGCTTCTGAATTACCTGGAACATAGAAAAAGTCAATTTATTCTTAAAGCTGAATGTTCACAAAACATTTCTATATAAACATATGTAAGAAATATGCAAATTTCAGCTTGAAATATCATGAGGTCTAGAATTTGCAAAAAGTGCCAAAGACAAATATTAAAAATGGTAGACGGTACATGTGTTTGAATGCTTCCTGTCAATTTATGTGAAAAGATATCATAATGATGGGTTCATTTTTGAAATCTGCACACTCAAATTATGCAGAAAACATTCAATTTTTGTCGATTCTATAATTCTGAAAAAAATCATCCCCTGTTGCTAGTTAAACGACCGACTAAATAATAGGTGGAAATCGTCCATACTAGATCAGACCGGAATCCAGTCTGGTTCCCTGTATACCTAAAGGCATCAATTTCTGCAGGTGCTAAGGCACCATCCATGCGAAGCTATTTTTAGGCTTGAGGTCATTATAAGTGGCGTAACTCCTGCCAAATTCGTAATCTGCTATTAATGCCTTCAAAAAATGTATAATAGCCAGTTACAAGGTATAAATGAAAGAGTATCATTGATTGCACTATAGTCGGAGTATAATAATAAAAGGTTGCCAATTGTGGACCCATTATTGGAGACCGCATAAATACACCCGCCCTAAAAAGAACGCCTCTTCATGGAATTTTCCACACAGGTGGCGAATTCCGATGTAAAATAGGTTTTATTTGTCTATTTCTTCAAGAAAGCTCTGTGCCGATTTATTTCCATTAGAATAGCAAGGGTTGTTATTCTATTTTATTGCGTCTACTGTTATCAATGGCTCTCAGTTTGCTTTTGGTTTTTTAAAAGTGATATATTCGATACACTGATATATGATATTTAAAATATTTGACATTTTACCATATTTCTATTCCTACGACTGGCTGAAGTAACAGGAAATGGGTGTGCTGGCTGATCAGTATGAGGAAGATACGATACGATGATATTATTATAATAGCGGCATACATTTCTAAAATTTATTTGGTAATGAATACAAAGGAAACTCATCAGGAGATACTAACTTTAGAGAGAGAGGGAGAGAGAGAGAGAGAGAGTGATGCAAGCAATTTCTGTAAACGTTACGCGTGATATTTGAAATTTTAAATGGTAATTCGCTGTCCGATATAAATGTTTTTCTTGTCACCTTAGGGTGCAATTGTTTATTCTTCTGTTTGAATCAGTTTCTCCCTTTGGACTAGGAACCATTTGTGTACCTTCTGTTTCTCTTGTTTTGTTTTTTTTTTTTTGTTTTTTTTTTTTTGTTTTTTTTTTTAATAGAGTTAACTTTAATCAAAAATGCTTTTATTTTGACATGTAGATTCCAAATAGATCTGACGAATGAAATAAACTCCATGAATGCAATACAACAAAATAAAATGTTCATTGAAGTTCTCCTGTGCTCAAGTTATCCAAATGGTTCATGTACGAGTTCTTAACTACGACATAGTCACAAACAAACAGAGAAAAGGACGCATGCAAATGTATAAAAAAAAGTATGTAGTCAACAAGAATTTACAATACGACATGCACCAAAACTGTTTCTTTAATTATACCCAGAAATATCAAGCGATCAACTTCCTGAGATCATATGATCATCAGAGTTGCAGAATCAAGACGAATAATATAATAATGTCTTGTTGTGAAAATAATAAATATTTAATGGATAAAATAAACACATTGCTCTATGGATGTATTCAATCACCTTGTAGTCAAATAAAAAAAATTGTTTCGTTATAAGTTTGTTCTTTCCTTGTGTTTAAGAGTATGATCGCCTATAAATCGAACCCAACTGCAAACTACATCGACCTAGATCTGCTGTCAGATAATTGGACCTTTAATTTTTGCAATAATGTTAATAACTGCAATTGGACCCATCTTATACGCCAGTACAGAAGGTATATACTATCTGTCCCTTCATACAATCAGGTAAAACAGGATTTTCTTAAAACATGGTTTCTAATACTTTCTTGTCTTTCGAATAGAAGGCAAGAAGGAACCTTGTACTTTCTCTGAAATCTTTGACGATAAAATCATACTTTTTGACAATGGAAACCTACCGACACCCCCCCCCCCCACCCCCATCTGTCTGCCACACCTAAGAACTGACCAATCACATGTCATCAATGATTGCTGCTCAGACCTAATTAACTGCGAGCACCTTAGACAGTTAGACAACTGACCATGTTTTAGTTGAATTAAATAGTAATTTTTTAATATAAATATCTTACAAAAATTAAAGGCCGAATTTTACAAAATTCATAGGTTGTAATCATTTTTATATATACTATTATGCTTGAAAAATTCAACAAATTTTAACAAAAATAAAAATGAATATGCTAACGAACTAGGAGGAGTTAAAGGTGGCTATGTCGTTTGCAAACACATCTGTCCCATAGTACCTAACACTGAAAGCTAACTTGGTACAAATCCGACAATCCTTGGTTGGCGATTCTGTAACCAACTAGTCCAAATTTGTAATAAAGGGAAACAACTCGGTTCACTCTGTTCACGCTACCACATAGTCTGCTATATTGCAGCTATTATTTTGTAATACACGTTATATAACCAACTTTACACGTATGTTAAAAGTTGTGCACAATAGTACAAAGAAAAAACTGAAATTATTATAGGTTTAAAAAAATATTTCGTGTTACGTAGTACAGAAAAGTCATCATTACCAGGTGAATCCATGAACGAATACAGTTTATTGCATAAAGTCAATAACCAAACCATGGCAAGTACATAATATAATACAGGAATTCGGAAGGTGGCACAGAAGAAAAAAAAAACTTGGGTGGTATCTATATACATTATTACAGCTGCATATCTGCCTTATCCATCTGGGAGAAGACTTTATTCATTTAGTCCACGTGCACCTTTTATATATATATATATATATATATATATATATATATATATATATATATATATATATATATATGTGTGTGTGTGTGTGTGTGTGTGTGTGTGTGTGTGTGTGTGTGTGTGTGTGTGTGTGTGTGTGTGTGTGATTTTTTTTTTTAAATCCGATATAAATCTACAACATAAAATCTATGCATAGAATTTTTGTTTTATTAGTTTCTTGGTTCATAGCCTATAAACGAATCTTAGCATTATCTACTATATTTCTAGCCCCTTAAACTAACATAATTTGTGACCTGTTTGTATTTACTTTTAAACGCCATTTATACCAATAGTTACCATTAGTATCCAAGAGTATCCAAAACAAATTTGAAAACCTTTTATTTCGGAAACAAAATTACTATATCATCTGCATAAAAAATCAAAAACAACTGCAACGTAATTAAATCTATCCACGGAACCTCATTTTCTGAAAATTTCACTTCAAAATCGTTATTAAACATAACAAATAAAAGAGGTGTTAAACAGTCATCTTAACGTACCCAAGCTGCACGCATACAGAGAATGCATATGTAGAATGCATAATACTAAAAATATGTCCTCTAATCCCTAACTTCAGTACTTTGCACCATAACAGGAAAAATCTGCATCGAACACAGATCAAAATTATCTTCACGAGTATAGTCCAATAAATCTGTAAATCAATCATTCCGTTCACTGCAAGCATCAAAAGGGCATCACTGTATATGGTTTTAGTACATAATATACCATTTCATTAGGATATCTACAAACTGGAGAGCTCACTGCCGAAGCAAATACACTTACCATAATAATCTCCTTTGTATTCATCAGTGATCGATAGTTAGGCACAAAAATACTAACCAGTGGGTAAAACGGAATTCAGCCGTAAAAAAATTCATGGACCCTTTTTGGGGATATATCTTATAATATGTGATATATGTACGAATATACAGATAACTCTTCCATATCAGTATTATGTTCTATATATTAACTCGCCATCTTCGTACATTAATTCACAAAGGGGCTCGTTATCCGATAATTTACTGATGAACCTGGCATCCCTATTTTTTCCCGGTTAATCATTTTTCAGTAAACAATATTGTATCAATACCATCTGGATTCACATCATTTTAAAAAGCACTATACATTGGACATTACTTCGGGGGAAGCTGCAGTAGTTCACTTAATAGAGCATCATGCTTTTAATCCTAGAGTTGTGGTTCTATACCCACCTGGCCAGCCCGGTTTAGCTGTCTAAGTGTGGTCTTGGGAAAGGCGCTTAGTTCCCATTTTCTCGACATAATATAAGAATAATGTGTTGAAAATGCCGCCAAACACCACCAAGCCATGAATAATTAGATTGGTTTTATTATACAGCTCCTGGTTGTATTTATAAATTTGCTCTTTTAATATACTTAATGAAAGAATCTTTTTTAAAAGCCATTTTAGCTTTGAATGCACCAGTTTAAATTTTGAAATTCTAAATTAATAAATCTTTTGTCGCAAGTTTATCATTTTGTCAAATTCGTCAATACTACTCAGTAACACACAAATATTAATAACCAGATCTCTGTCAAAATATTCAGTTGTAGCCCATTTTATAGTTATATTCCAGTAGTAACTTTATCTTTGACAGTTGGTAAGGTCTGAACATTTAACATTTTGATTTTGTTCTTTAAATCACTAATATACAACTTATATTTGTTCTTATTCTGCTTATCACAATTTTATTCACATTTATTTTGTTTTTATTGTCTTTTAATTTTGGGGTATTGTTGCTAAACATTCACTTTTCTGCAGTTCTGGCAAAGTTTTAGCAGACACCTTGTTGTTGAAGTTAGTATTACTGGTACTACAACCATTCATGGAGATCTTTTAATTTTACTCTGTAACGCATCTACCTCCGAGTTTCTCACGTGTTCAACAGGTGGCAAAAACTGTTGAATGTCTGGTATTTGATCAGTTCTTTCTCTTCCGGTTTGTGTTCTTTGCATCAGATATCGCGTTGAACCTATATTTAAAGCAGTTCTGTGCATCTAAACTCATTTTTCTCTTCTGTTGTTAGCAGTATATTGCTGAAACTCTTGAATTATGTTTTCTCTCTCATTACCATTCTGTTCAATACATGTTAATTTATTGTCTACATCTTCTTTGCATGTTTTGATACCATGCATTGCATTGACTCTAGACCAGTGGTTCACAACCTTTTTGAGTATGAGGACCCCTTTTTAACCTCAAAAAATTCCACGGACCCCCACATGCTAATATTTGTACTTTTAGGCTGTGGCGGGGATAAATATTTATCAGCTTGGCGCGCTAAATTCGAACATGATTTGCTCGCAACGGCGGGGATAACAGGAAAGCAAGAGCTGACTGGAGGAGCAATACTCTCTGCGAAGCTATGTGAATTCGCAAACCCCTTGGAATAACCACGCGTCCCCCAGGGCCCACAGGTTGGACACCACTGCTCTAGACTATTACGTATTTAAACATCAATACGTTTCATTGTAAACTCTCTGTTAGATGTATCGGATTTAGGTACAGAATGCGTAATGCTGTTGTTATTCAAGTTTAAGTCATTGTCAATTGACTGACCAAGTGTTACATCTATCTCATCTGAACTGAAACCAAAGTCACGAAAACCTCTTAGATGTCTGTTGCTTATTTAATTATCACCAATTTGCATACATCATCACAATTATTGAAGATAACACTTTTACTCTCGTTTCTTTTACTCTTCTAATAGTTTCTTTCCTTTTCTATTTATTTCGACTTTGCTTACGAATACCTTTAGTGTACTTTTCTTTTGCAACGTTCATAAAATGAATTAACTTTTATCATCGGGCCTCAATTACATTTAAACCCTTCACCATAAATGATTTCAGATAATGTAATAGTAATATCCACGACCCTGTATGTGATGTTGGAGCAGTTCTTACATCCTTTGTATTTTGTTCAACGTTTTTCCAACTTTTCAGGAACATGAAACTTGCCACAATTATTCATGAGATGTCACTAATAAAATGTAGAGTTTGAACAGTTCAGGTTCACAGAGGTCAAAGGTCAAAGTGTACAAAGTTTTTTAATTCTTCTAACACTAGTATATGGAAGAAAGCGAATCTTCTTTATCATCATTATTTTCCTTAATTTTATTTCAACCGAATGAAAAGAAACATTTTTTGCTATATTTTTCTTTCACTTAATACAACAGTTTTAAATTTAAGTTGAGTTTACTCCTCTGTTCTAAGACTTCTAATTTCCCCATAATTGAGTTCATTGCACACAAAATACTGCCACAAGGCATATTGTGTAAGCAAGAGCAAAACAGGCATAATTATCTTATTTTCATGCATAACATCGATGTTAATATACCATTAAGTTGAGAAAAGTATACATGATTATATGGGAAAGAGAAAAACAATTGCACAAATTTTCATATTTGTCATAAGGACCACATATCTGTATTATTATTATATGATTTAATTTTGGCTGTATAGCTGAAACATTTAAGTCGCAAGCATCTAAACAGTCCTTTTGAATAATTCTCATGTATTTTTTCCACAGAACAGTATTCATTAGTAGCAGAGTCCCACACAAGCCCAGCCCCCACTCCCACCCCTATGATGAAAAGTGGGCTATTTTAAAAACACACCTTGCATTTTCTCAACATAGCAACCAATGTTTTGGTAAAAGACAGGAACATGAAACTTGCCACAATTATTCCTGAGATGTCACTAATAAAATGTACAGTTTGAACAGGGATGGAAGAGTTCAGGTTCACAGAGGTCATAGGTCAAAAGGTACAAAGTTTGCTAATTCTTCTAACACTAGTATATGGAAGAAAGCGAATCTGCTTTATTATCATTATTTTCCGCAATTTTTTTAGAAGCGAATGAAAGAAACATTTTTTTCTATATTTTTCTTTCACTTAATACAACAGTTTTATATTTAAGTTGACTTTACTCCTCTGTTCTAAGACTCCTTATTTCCCCATAATTGAGGTCATTGCACACAAAATACTGCCACAAGGCATATTGTTAGCAAGAGCAAAACAGGCATAATTAGCTTATTTTCATGCATAACATCAATGCTAATTTACCATTTTGTTGAGAAAAGCATACATGATTATATGAGAAAGAGAAAAGCAATTGCACAAACTTTCATATTTGTCTTAAGGAGACACTCTCCATTTTCGTACTTTGCATAGGGTTTGATTTTTAAAGAAAAAAAATTACCCAGGTTTTCCTCACTGGTTTTCCTGGCTATTTAAAAAGACTATGTATATCTTAGGTATTGTTAAAAGAACTTTGAATTCCCTTTATTTTGGTGTATGATTGACGGTGTAATTTGGGTTATAGAGTATACAGCTTGGTCTTACTTAAGATGTGCACCTCTCAAAAAACTGCTAGCTCCGCTTGGTCATTTTCACTTCCTGGACTTCGAAGGTAAATAAATAAAATTTAAAAAAAGAGCCGATAACTTTTTTTACTTTTTTTTATATATTTTATAATTCATTCATTGCACTTTCAGAGGCTGGTGTTGCTACTCTGGCAACATTTGTTTCCCTATTTTAATAACTGCTGAAAATAGTGTATTTTTTACAAATTCAGGCTGATTTTTAGAGTACTTTGGAGCTGCCATTTTTGTCTGTTGTGTGCTTAGATCATGTCAAATTTCCACAAATACAATATTTTAAGAAATTTCAGCGACAGTACATGAAAGTAGCATAGAGGTATGCCATTCAGCGACAGTACATGAAAGTAGCATAGAGGTATGCCATTCAGCGACAGTACATGAAAGTAGCATAGAGGTATGCCATTCAGCGACAGTACATGAAAGTAGCATAGAGGTATGCCAACATTCTCTCCATTGTGCATGTTGCAAACGGAAACAACTTCATCTTACACCTGTCACTCTCTCAGAAGCACGTGTTATCTGTAGAGCGCCCCCTTAATTGTAAAGCCAGCTATTATTGCGAATAATATCCAGGATGCTTGTCTGGAAGCTGACTATATTCATGCGCATCACATTAGAATGTATGACCAAAGCGGTTAAGCTTAGAAGTGGGACTAAACTTAGCTAAAAGGTTGGGTTTTAACTTTAACATTATTATGATAACGGTTCGATACGTAACAACGATGATGATAAAAATGCATTTTAAAACCTATTTTAGTAATGTAAATATACATCCTATCAACAGAGATATCCATAGTATACGTGATGTCACCGGAATGTTGCACCGCGTATATATATATATATCAAAATCGTAAAATGTCAAAATCTACGAATCCGTTCTTGGTTTTAAAGTAAGGTTTAGCCTTATTACTATCTCATTCATAATTCTGAAATAGCTAATACGCTTTTCTTTTAACATAAATAGTAAGGATTATTGTTTTATTTCTTTGGTGACCCCAGATATATCCTCTTGGTGACCGCTGTCGCCCAAAGGTTGCTTGTGTGTCGCCGAATGGTAGCATATCTGCTAATATATATATATATATATATATATATATATATATATATATATATATATATATATATATATATATATATATATATATATATATATATGTGTGTGTGTGTGTGTGTGTGTGTGTGTGTGTGTGTGTGTGTATGTAAGTATATGAAAGTAGACCGGCTCCTTCTTTTGCTCTGTCTTTCCGTTCCAAGTGGAAACCCCAACGATGCACACTCTGTGATCGTTTGTATTATCATATCATTAAGAAACATTTCGCAGAGTCCTAGAATGTCAATCTGAGGGTATGAATACAGTATGCTTAAGTTCATCTAGTTTGGGGTTTACGTGCTGAATATTGCGATTTACTATATATCTAAACCCTTTTTTTTTTTTTTTAAAGTATTTTAACACTAGAATCAGATTGAGAGGTTACCTGGTCTTGGGATAGTCAGTGTCCGTAAGCCTGCTAGGTAATATAGGCAATCTCTCTTGATTGAGATAAGTAATTTGGTGTATGCATCTTTAAAGAAAGTGTTCTCTTCCTGACATTTGTAGTTCAAAAGGTATCATTTATCACAAATATTGATTAAGATAAAAAAAATTGATTCCGGAGATGAAATATCAGCTTACCCCAGATAATTCATAAGGGCACATGTGCTTGTAATCATTAGATCTTCGGTAATAAGAGTCTTAGTCAGGTACATGACGTCGAGCGCCGACAAAGTTCAGATAACAACAGACAGATAAGTTATTGTTGTAAGAATCGAAATGTGCACCATAACTGTTCATGTTTTGCTCTTGCCTGTAATGATTTTGTCTTGAGCGTTTATTGTGTGAGGGATTCGCCTACGGTTGTTTTTCCTGTAACGAGTACTTTTGCAATGAAAGTTGCTCAATAGTTTCCGCGTACGAAGGAGATGGTGCATGATGTCATTGTTTCGGAGTAGAATTGAAACACCCTCATTTGTTAAGTGCATCCTGTCTCTATGAAAAAGAATCGACAGTCACTGACCTTGGTTACCCCACCCGAAATTCCGTAAACGATATGTTTATGTGGCACTTAGTTGCTAATCATTCAAAGAGCAAGAAATGGATACATTAATACAAGACACAAATTATATATGTACGACATACCAAAGTTGTGCAGGACATCTGTTTAATCAGGTAAGTTGTTAAGAGGATTGTATATTGCATCTTATACCTCAGTGACAGGGTACAATTGCGTGCAGGAAGTCTATTTAACCAGGTAAGTGGGTAAGAGCATTGTATATTGCATCTTATGCCTAAGTGACAGGGTACAATTGTGTGCAAGACGTCTATTTAACCAGGTAAGTGGGTAAGAGGATTGTATATTGCATCTTATGCCTGCGTGACCGGGTTGTATATTGCATCTTATGCCTGAGTGACAGGGTACAATTGTATATTGCATCTTATGACTCAGTGACAGGGTTCAATATCGACGTAATATATATCTGATGATTGTTTTTGTTTTCCTTTTCTTTTCAGATTGTTACAATGCTGAACGACCTTTACACCTTATTTGACGGGATTATAGATAACTACGATGTGTACAAGGCGAGTTCATATTTGTATTTTTTTGTTGTTATATAATTATTTTGTTTCGTAGCAAGTGGTTATGAATTTTGTGCGCAATGTTAAGTAAGTTAAATACAGATGTATATATCTACATTTTAAACACAGAAAAGACAGACGGACAGATTAGTGAATCATCTTATCTTCTTTTCTTTGCACTCTATACAAATTGGTTTATTGCTAAAATACATATGAGAAACTTCAAATGAAAGGTTCTTAGTTTGGTATCCAGTTTAAAGTTTGTGATTAACAGATAAACATCTGTCATTTCTGTTGTCCTGCATCTATAAGAATACTCACCAAAGTTGTTGAATCGAATCACAGTGCTTACACCACATAGATTCATTTACTTGCCTCTTTTTAAATAAAAACGTTTTAACTCAAACATTTTCTCTTTAGTAAGATAAGAGTAAATCAACTTCTTTGTTTAACTCTAACGTTGTGATGACCCACCTGGATCCTGAAATGAAATTTACTCAGATGTATCCATGGTTACTTTATTTATATTCACAAATATCCACAAACATATATACACAGATACAAAAATGTGTACATAATGTTTAAATAAAGTGAGGACATTTTTAAGGTTTTCGGACATTGATTACTACATTTCACTTCAATTTAATGACAATGACTTACCTTCTTGGTTACGATTAGCAAGAGGATTTGTGATATTTTTTAAAGTCAGTTACCTGTGTAGCAGACAGTCGAGTACATATGAACTTTGCTGCTCTGATGTATCTTTCTTAGGAAAGACATTCGTTTCTACCAGGACAGGTTTTTTTCCCTTTGCGAAAAGAGAATTGGTAAATTTGAGCATAATTGGCGCACCAGTTTAGGAGAAATCAGCTTTTTAATTTCTCAATTGTTTCAACACTGGAGGTTCGCCATTTTCTCGTTGAGAGCGCTACATTTGTGACCTCTAACCAGTACTTCCTGATATTGCCGTGTTACTCTCTCAGGTCTAATGAACTCGGTCCGGTCGTCGTATGTATATGAGAGAGAGAGAGAGAGAGAGAGAGAGAGAGAGAGAGAGAGAGAGAGAGAGAGAGAGAGAGAGACGGTGGGGTGGGGGTGGGGACGTGTGTACAATAATATTGCAAGTGAGTAAGTTAATCAAAAAAATTAAACTTTCTAACACGGACAAAGATCATTTCTTCTAAGAACCAGAAGTAGCTAGTAGCTTCAACATTTTCTGTATATTACTCAATTTGTTTTGATGAAAACTTTGATTTTCTCAATGTCATTCATACCAATCGTGTAGAATAGAATGAATTGCTCCAATAGAAGGAAGTTTCTTGCAAATTTTGTATGCATAAATGCATTGTTTGTCCAATACTAATATGGAATTACTACTATTGCAGGTAATACATAAAGAACATATTGGTCAATTGGAATTTTTAGATTTATTTTTCTTTTTTTCTTTCACATATTTAAGATGTGATTTCTTGGAAATTCCAGATAGATTTTTCTTATTTTCTTGTTTGCCAAGGGATCGTCCTATGTGATGTCATACTCAAGATATCTTACCTGATATGTACCACTGAAGTTTCATATGAAAAGCTATCACATGCTTTTTCTCTGTCTTAACGTTACACGTGCTTGAACACTGGCTATCCAGCAAATCGTAACCCTCATGAGAGTAATCTACCACAACAAACAGTGTCTCTAGTCATATGGCTGGTTTAATCCACAGAATAAAGATATATGTTCTTATCTTCAACCAATTACGTCGGAATGTTCATCAAACACCTTTAGATTTGCTATTTGTGTTGTAGATTGTTTAGGATCATTTTAGTTGATAAAAATCGAGTTGTGTGTAGTTGTTTACCATGTGAAGCCTGGTCACTGTCAGCCATATATGGACTTAATTACGATACATCGAATCTCTTGATTGTTTTCTTCACAACACGTGTTGTTCTAACATGTGGGTTTTCTCTCCATAAAAGACGTAAATATCCATAAATGTTTGATTAAACAATTTTTTGCATGAACCGTTAAAGGAATACTTTTAAATATCAGGTATATAGATTATATAGCACTTTCATTTTCACAAATTGTTACCATATCATGTCTGATGGAACGGTATTTGTGTTTGTTTCAGACTATAGACCAGATAATGTTACTCTTATGCCTAAAAAAGTTTTTAATAACTATTTAAAATTCATCGGTGTTGAACGGTTGCATTCTTAATGATATACTTAGTAGATTTGTTAAAAAGATAATAAGCTTTATAGTCATATATAGCCGTCTTTAGTGCAGCCTCTGAATATATGAAATATACTTCATACGTCATCACAATCGATGATACTTTATCCATTTTTAACTATTTATGAGCCTTTGAAAAATAAAAATAGTAAATTATATGTCTCTATAGTTTAATTTTTCGTGTAAATTACCTAGTGCCACGCTGTAAATATCGTGCAAAGGAAATATTAATCTGCCTGTTCTAATATTAACGTTGATTCGATTCCTATGTCTTATATCAATAACAACTACAATTTCTAAAGTTACGTCCCTTAATCACGCCGCCCAGCGACTATTAAAAAGGCTAAATGTTGACGTTAGACCTCTATTAGCAGTTTAATTAACGCTGCATTCCATTGAAAAAAATTGAGACCATGGCATGACATGACCTTTGGTATCTCTTGTAAAAGAATAATAAAAAATATTTTGCTAAAGTGTACAGTAGAGTCAAGAAACAAAATGGGAACCCGAAGGGGGACCCGCATCATCAGGCAGACGAGATAACTTGTAAATAAGATGGGGTGATTTCCAGTACGCTGTTCGTCACGCACAATGATCATGGTGCATAGCCCAATCATAATTAACTCCAGCGTTATCAAAGAAAAGAGTAGAACACATGATTAATTCACTGCCCCAGTGTCGGTATAAGACGAGTTTTGCCCTACCTAAAATCTGTTTTGCCTACCAAAAAAACAAAAAACAACATACAACCTGGAGAAAGCAAGTCTCAGTTTTAAAACCTCCTCTAATCAATACTAGTTTAAGTTCGCATCACAGAGATTTCTCAAAACCTAAACAAACGGAACTGAATGATCTGAGTCGAATTTGGTGGTTAAACATAAGCCATATTTTAACATTGATTCTGCGTGGTAATGCATCTTGATGAATAATTTTGGGTGTATGAAGAGAGATGAAACAAAAAATATGTTTACAACTCGTACGTAATTTGATTCTTACTACAGGCTGTTGTTATAACAAGTTCTCCTTTTACCGACTATAAAGTCCAGCATTCCCTGCCGCGGTCTTTCAAGGAGGAAGCCATTCAGAAGCCATGCAAAGCTAATTCAAGATAATACATTTCACTTTTTGAGGTATATGATGAATTATTTATACAGAACAATTGAGAAATCACTCACAATAAAAAAAATAAAAAAATTAGATGCATACGTTTTATGTATTAAAATATTCTCTATCCAAATGGTAAGATTATTTTTGTCTCGTTCAGGTGGAAACAATAGGTGACGCATATATGGTAGTGTCTGGATTACCCATTAAAAACGGCACATTGCATGCGTCAGAAATCTCCCGAATGGCTCTCCATCTGATTTCGGACATACGCACGTTCAAGATCAGACACAAGCCAGAACGTGCTTTGGAACTAAGGATCGGGATTCATTCTGGTAAATCTTTTGTTTTATTTTATTCTATTAAATTCTCCAGATTCAAGAGTACGTAAAGCTGTTCATATCTGTATGACAAGTACACAATTACCTGACTCGCAAAATGGTGTGAAGTTTATTTAACCAAGAATGAATTAGGTTCAATATTGTGGCTGATAGGAATAAATATTCGCAATTTTATAATTTATAAAATTGTAAATACATTCGAAATTTGGCGTATGCTCAAGTCTTTCCTAATTGACCTATTGCCATATTTCAGTCAATGTGTAGCTTACGCCAAAAATACTAATGGGCCTCTGAGCAATATTATCGCTGGCATGGTGTGAAGTATCACGTGAAAGCAAGCACACTGACAGCTTGTCAAATCATTTAAGTCTGATTCCCTAAAAATGTATGCGAATGTCACTATATGTCATATACAATCCCAAAATATCATAAGTTCAACAGTGAATTGTTTCCATAATCTTTCCAGTATGTGCCCAATATTGTTAGGAATTCAAGAGTAAAAGTAATAACCAAAATAAATATTGTAGTTCGATTTTATATCATGTTATATGCTTATAAGCAGGCTAGGTTATCTCTGCTTCGGTTGTATGCCACTTCTCAACATATGATCGTGTAACTCCACTATCATAAGTAAATATCACTTATTGGATAGCTGACCATGTCCTTGTGACGGCGCCAAACAGTTATGACTGGACACAGTCAAGAAGAAACAGCTCTTTTACTAGACCAGTAAGGTTTTGAAAAACACTAAAGGTTCCGCTCTACAGTTTCGTTCTTTGCATATTGTTTGATTTTTAAGAAAACAAATTTCCAGGTTTTCCTCACTGGTTATCCTGGTTCTTTAAAACAATCCTTGTACATCTTAGGTATTGTTAAAATAACTTTTAATTCTCTTTATTTCGACGTAATTTGGGTTATAAAGTATACAGCCTGACCCTATTTGAGATGTGCACCTCTCAAAAGACTGCTACCTCCACTTTGTCATTTTCACTTCCTGGACTTCAAAGGTAAATTGGAAAAGAAAAAAAATTCCGATAACTTATTTTTTACTTTTTATATATTTCATAATTTATTTATTGCACTTTCAGAAGCTGTTATTGTCTACTCTAGCAAAATGAATTTTACCTATTTTAATAACTGCTAAAGTTAGTGTACTTTGGACTAGTTCAGGTTCATTTTTTGTACATATGAGAGCACCCATTTTGATCAGCTGTCTGCTTTAGATAGTGCATAGTTTTCATAATTACCACATGCAAAGACATTTCAGTTATAATACATCAAAGTAGTATGCCAATATTCTCTCCCCTCTGCATGTTGTCAATGCAAAACAGCTTCACATTATCCCGGTCCCTCCCTCATAAGTACATAATAACTGTGGAGCGGAACAAAAAGTTATTAGACCAGCTGCCCTGGGTGTTTTTAAAAACATTAAAAATTACTAGACCAGCCAGACATTTTGGGACTGTTCTAAAAGTTATTAAAAATTACTAGACCAGCCAGACATTTTAGGACTGTTCTAAAAATTATTAAAATTTGCTAGATCAGTCAGACTTGGGGGTATTTTTAAAATTATTAAAAATTATTAGACCAGAAAGACGGCAGAGCCTCACCAAAGGGATACTAGAGGACATTGTGTCACAAATTTTTAAATATACTGGACCAGTCTGACTATGAATATAATTAGCGAACACTATTTTGAAATTATTAGACGAGTTAGGCGAGAGAGACTGACAAATAACTAATTATTTTACAAATTATGGAACCAGCATATGTGCTTTAGAATATTGCATAGCGTATTTAAAAGAATGAAAAGTTGTTGATTGGCTGACAATAATTGCCGGAAAAACAAGACGTGTTTTTACATATTGGTAAATTGTGCCCAATAGGAGGCTTCAACCTAAAACCAATTTCAATTTATCGCTGTCGCCGCATAATACCATGAGATGTAAACGGGGATCTCTCACCGGGCTGTAATTTGATAGTGGGCACCAGAAGGAATTTTTCTCAAAAACTAGCTCGTAGCATTTCGTTTCGACGTTTTAAAAGTTTACTCTTGGATCGACCGAGCATAGCATGTAATTGTATTTTGATGATCTTAACAATGAAAAAAAGTAATTTTGCAAAACATTCACGTTACGGTATGTGGCACTTGAATTAGTTGTCTGTGCCCAGTGCCCCACTGAAGGCAGAATTGGGGATATTTTTTAATTATACTACTAACATAAAATACTACAATTGTGATATTGAAAACTAGGTAAACGAAATTGGACAAAGAAACTCACAATACTTGCGTCACTTCTTTGTCAAATTTTTCACACTAGTTGTGGGTCTATGCATTAGAAGCTAACTGGTATGCATTGTGTAAATAAAGGGTGAACCATGTTAAATGGTGATTTCATTTTCTTATGATTTGGACTATTTGTAGGACCTATTCGCTAATACGTCAGACAAAATCAACGGTCAACTTATGAAGAGTGTTCAGAGTTTAGAGCAATTTTAACTTGAAATATGTAGGTAAAGAACAATTTAAGTTATCTATAAATAATTTTGAATAAAATAGGATCGTGTTTGTTGAGAATTGAATAGAATTCAAGCGTAGAATTTCTAAACCTATGTTGCCTATCAACTGTAGTGAGGACCTATATTGTTATAACCTTTGGACATATTGTTAATTAATTAATAATTAAAGTAGTTTAAACCTAAACTGCCGCGAAATAGGACAGTAGTAATTATAAATTCAAACTCTAAAGATGTATACTGGGTTTAAATCAGGTGGTGTATCTCTCAAATTTGCGATAGCATTCCCATCTATATTTGACAAAAGTATGTTCCACTTTACACATTTGTTTGCATTTTATTTTGTATATTTTGCAAGATCGATTAATATTTTCAATGTAAACCCTACTCAATTGATTAGGAAGAAATTTTAGTTATCTGTAATATTTTGATCTGTATTTTATAGAGCTGTGCGTTGTCTACGTTAGACCTCCATTTTAGTGGGAAAATCTGATAGATACGAATACAACTTCACATTAAATTGTCTCAGATAGGTTTGTTAGTTTTTATTTCATACGCATTCCATGGAATGCACACCGTACTGATGTACTGCGCTACTAATGCACAATAGAAACTCTATTACTGTTACACATCTGCTGAAAAACATGTCTTTTCTAATGAGTTTTTCAGTAATTGGCATCATTTATTTTTTAGGTACAATCTATTGCTTTATTAAATTTGTCAAAGAAACTTTGTTACACAGGTTTTAACGTAAACCTTTCTTTGGTACAGATCTTGTGAGAACATTATTAATAAATAGCAAACTGACGCCATGTTGCGGAAACCACCTTGTCTACACACGGTCGGGGAATAAAAAGTATATGTGTTATCACTCACTGACAAAAAATATCAACACAGTGAATAAAGTAATTTTCATTTGATGTCAATCATTCTTTAGCAACTTAGATTCAATATATTTTTTTAAATTAAAATTTATAATCTATTAAAAAAAATTAACATCTAGAATTTGTCCAACCTAGACGAATACCCCAGTCATAGGATATAACTAAACAATTAAGTCGATATATTACAAAAGAAAACCTGATTGCAAATCTCTTTCATAGTTTTGAAATTACTTTTAATGAACCTAATACGAACGTGTACTTTTAATACATTTGGGTAGTCCTCCATGACTTTCCAAAATAGTTCAAGGTGATTACAGTTGAATCCATTTTGTCCTAAATATTTAACTAATTAAATTTCATATTCTTAAAATTTTTCTTCGGATTACATTTCACTGCACCTTCGATACTGGTATCAAATACATTATTTCTTTCGTCACTTCGAATGACTTTGTTCAAAACTTGCAAAGTTTGAATACATTTTTCTAAAGAAGAACAATCCTCATTTACATCGTTATTTATCTGACTTCCTTCTGAATAATCACAAAATAATGTTTTTCTAAAAAAAAATTCTCTTCTTTTATTACTATCCATTATAAGTTGTAGCAAATTCCAGAGCTTATCTATCCTAATGTGACTCTTGCTGTAGGGATTTGTCGTCCATTTCCTGTTTCTGAGTATCATCCAATAATCTTTTTCTTAAGACTCAATGATAATTTCTTGACTATCTCATGCTATGCTCTCTCACCAAATCCGGTGATGGTGCTTTGACTCACCGGAGGTCTCTGTCTGAATTCTTATATCGCCGATGGTGACCCCTGCAGCTCCCAGAAAGTTTCATAGAATGTTTCTTCCTAATTAATGATTACACTGTCCTTATTACATTGTATGTCTATGTCTTTAAGCATTTCTTTTAAATATTTAGATAGCTCAATGGTTCTATTTTCATCCATTGTAAGAAGGCTCTGTAATAAGGATGCGCTTAATGAACATGATGATGGCAGATATTAGTTTTTGCTTGTGCCTTAAATTTACAATGTCTGAAAAATCACTCGTTCTCTTATTTCCGCTAGAAAAGCGAACAGAGTTTTCTTCCTGTTTCTGTACAAAACTGCATAAATTAAATTCCACTGGTATGTCAATGCATGACTAATTTTACAGTAGACAGAAGTGTTTTCTCTCAACAGCCTTATGATGTAGTGATGTGTGGTGATGTCACCATTCAGCCTTAAAAGTTTCCATCAACACGTAGTAAAATATCCAATACTCTGTTGCTATTGTATGTTTGTCAATATTGCCCTTGGTGTGTTTTTTTTCGTCCATATATATATATATATATATATATATATATATATATATATATATATATATATATATATATATATATATATATATATATATATATATGTGTGTATATATATATATATATTTATGTGTGTGTATATATATATATATGTGTATATATATATATATATATATATATATATATTTATATATATATATATATATATATATATATCACTGTTCACCTTTTTTCAGTGTTGATAATTAAGCGAAACAGTTATAAAAACGTTTTCTTAATTGACAATAATCACAATGGCTATACAAATACAGGTCATCACAAAAGATAATAGGCATCATGGATTCAGAAATTCAACTCTTGAATACTGTTTAAAAATTCCTGTATGCGTTGACTGCCGAATATGTCTTATGCAATCATAAATAGGACATTTTAATATAAGTACAAAAAGGTAAATAACTGATTTGATTCTGTTGGACTTCAGTAAAGCTTTTGACAAGATCGTTCATTACAATTTTATTTTCAAAAAATACACTATTATGGAATTAAGGGTAAAATATTGGCTTGGATCAAGCTTTTTTAGACAACAGAACTCAAACAGTCTTAGTTAATGGGAAAAAATACGTATAGCAGTAAAATCAGGG